>OZ020259.1:5752135-5978455 GCA_963971285.1 Astropecten irregularis
TATCAATTTTTAAGAAAATGTCAACCATTAATTCCTCCATTCTAATTCCTTTCTTAAAGGTAGCTTCATACTTAGGTTTTTGTCAAAGAAATGCAGATTCATGGGCAAAAATATCAAGACAAATACAGTAACAGTCATCTGTGTAATTCCCAGTCCCATACGGTGCCCACTTTTTGAGAAAACAATGAAAAATTTCCACGATATTTTAAAAATCTTTTCACCATTTGTTTTGATCTTTTAAAGATCAAAATCGTTTTTGGTCAATTGGTTTCACTCATTTCTTGATAAATACAGTATTTCAGGCAGAAAAATTTTAACAGTACGTTTCTAAAATCATCACCTTTATAACTGTAAGTTATAGGTAAATCTGTGAAGATTTCTGTTTCAGTATACTACCACAGTATGATACTACCTTTAAGAAAATGTCAAGCATGGACATTGAACTCCTAATTCTGTTCCTTTCTTAACACTATCATCCAGACCACAGTTTCTAAAATCATTTTTGAAATATTGACTTTGAAAGACTAGAATCTGTGTAGTGCCAAGAAACTGACAGATAATGTATTATAATACATTGTGCTTAGTCCACTTCCTGGACTGTTTTCGTTTTACGACGCGCGCCCCCTACATGTACATATATGCAGCTCAGCACGTATACGCCGCCACCATATGATGTGCACAACTGCATGTTAATTGAAAGGCTGCGGCTTCGCGACGCGCGCTACATACACTATACAGGGGACTGCGTGTACATACATGTACGTACGTGCAACGGGCCTGCAATGTGGACAGGTCGTGGGCGGGATATAAAATAAAATCGAACAGAGTCTGTTCTACATTGTGCTTGGCAGCCCAACTTGGTTCAAGTCCAAATAACGTGACAGTTTGCACAGCACTACAGTGGAACGGCTACATAACAAACACCACTATACTAAACATTCAGCTACATCGAACAATATCTTTTTGCAAGTTGGCACCCAATTTTGGTTTACAATACATACTCAATATTGTTCTTTAAAGGTAGTATCATACTTTGGTAAGAAACCAAAACAGAAATGTTCACAGATGTACGTATAACTTACAGGGTATGAAGATGGTGGTGGTAGAAACATACAGTGTACCGTTAAAATTTCTCCGCCTGAAATGCTGTTTTTATCAAGAAATTATTAAAAGCAACGACCGCAAATATTTTTGATCATCAGAAATTCCGTGGGTGTTTTCACTGTTTTCTCAAAAAGTCTGCATCGTATGGGGCTGGGAATTTCACAGATGACATTTACTGTATCTGTCTTGATATTTTTGCCCATGAATCAGCATTTCTTTGACAAAAACCGAAGTATGATATTAACTTTAAATCACTATAACGAATGACTACTATAACGCACAATAACTGAGCATCCCGCCGAGTTTGTTATAGCGGCGTTCCATTACACACTGCATTGTGTTGGACTTTGATGGTCTTCAATGGATTTTGGTAGATTCAGTGAGCCATCATTTAGGATCAATGACCACCAACAGAAAGGAAGTTATGACAGAGAAAGGATTTTATTTCAGTTGAGCGAGTTCCTTCCTCCATGAGCAAACTAAAAAAACCTAACTGAACTCAAACTTCAACTTCGAAAAAGTTGAAACACTGTGTACTTCCTTGTGAGGGGTCAAAGGTCGACTCACACTTTCCTCTCATCATTCTGTTATTTATAATTCAAACAGGTTGACAGTTTGTAGGACAAAAGTATGGAAACTTCCTGCAAGCAGAATAAATGCTATAGATACGAAGCTGCTTTATCAAGTGATATGGGATGTCACCTTATCTGCACTGTATGTTGAACTTCCTTCCGTGTTTTTCTGTGTATACAGTATGTACATGTATATGTTTATGTACATGTACATGTACATTGCATACATGCTTCATACACATTACAGGCGGTTCGAGCCCAATTTCATAATTCTGCTTACCGCGGAATTTGACACTTATGATTCTCATTCTACGCTTACTGGGTTTATAGCATCAAATTTCTATGCTAGCCAAGTAAGCCAGAAATCCTTACTCGAACTACTGGAAAATCCCTGCTAATCATGAAGGATCTCGTTATTAGCTGCACAGAATTTTCTGCTTCTGTAAGCACCAATAGCGCTCCGCACTAATGACGTCACAAAATCCCCGGCTGTCAGACAAACATTGTCTCACACGTGTAGTGTACATGGACGCGCACACGCACACGTTTGCATGGTTGCAATGTTTGTCTGAGATCCGGTGCTATTTTTAGCGTAAGTGCGGAGCGCTATTCTATAATACAGTATAAAGTAGAACCACAACATTATACCAAGTTAGTAGCCATGCTTATGTACCACAGGCCAACTTCATAAAGCTCCTAACGAACAGAGAAAAATGGATAAGCACAAAAACATCTTGTTTGCCGAATAATTAATGGTCACCGGCCCATACTCTATGCGATTTTCATACTGTACTATAGAAGGTAAATACATGTACATGTACTTGGCACAACGACAGAAATCATGTGGAATTCTGAGTAGCAACAGTTTTGTTTTTACAAGGAAGACGTTTGGTGAATATTCTGTGCTTAATAAGCAAGCCTTACAAGGATGGCCCCAACGGAATGACATACAAGTACATATACATGTACATTCATACAAGACGTCTGTATGCATGTTGTACATCAAATGGCATGTTACAAATCCCTAGTATGCGGGAATTATGCTCTGCCTCCCTCATCAGCTTGGCAACTGTCAAAACAACCACCCTCCCCCTCCCCCTCCAAAAAAAAAATTCTATCTGGCCAAAATAAAATTCCCAAAATTGCCCTCATTACAACAACACAACAATGTTGGACAACAACAACCAAGAATAGCCATCTAAGAAAATAACAATTAGGCTGACATAAAATTCCCCAAAGGCTCATTACAACATCAAAACAATGCCTGACAAATTTGAAAAACAGCAACCTGAAAAAAAAAAGTTTTACAAATTGAGGCCATCTTAAAATTCCCAAAAGGCTCATTACAACAACAACTAGAACAATGCTTGACAATGAAAAACAGCCACCCCATAAGCAAAATTTAATTGAGGCCAACTTAAAAGTCACGAAAGGCTCATTACAACAACAAAACAGTGCTTGACAATGAAAAACAGCCGCCCCCAGAAAAGAAAGAAAAATAATTGTAGCAAGCATGAAATTCCCAGGAGAGCGATCATAACAATGCACAGGAAATCACATCCTGTCAATATTAAACCATAACGAGCCAATTAAAACAAAATACCGTACAACAATCAGACCATAGAGCTCTATTAAAATTACTAGAGCGCTAGCTCAGCGTTCTCCGCACGTAGACGATTTGAAGCCGTTCTGGGCGCAGTCACTTTGAATTTGTGTGCGTGTCTGTGGAACAAGAACACTTTGACTGGCATGGACCTTATCGAAGATAGCTTGTTTTCCGCGCTGCGCGTGCGCGCGCAAAGGACAGTGGGTAACATTGGGTTTAAAAGTTTTACCACACGCGTCGACACGCGTATATTCGTATAGCTGCCGGCTCGCGAAGTTTAAAGTTGTCTTTTTTCCTAGAAGAAAGCCTTGCTTTGAGTTGTTATACATAACGATGCTGCACAACGGTCCATGGAATGTTACTATCGAGTCACTTGTTCCAGCGGTGTAAAGTTGAGTACTTATTTATAGTTGAATTTTCATGTCCATACGTTTTATGCACTCAGCGCCAGCCCTAACAACCCTGCGTTTCCCAGAGTGCATTGCGCACAGCCAATTTTTGGCTATCTCCGATAAGGTCCATGCCTTTTGAAGAGTATGCAAGGCGCAAGTATGCGCGAACAGTACCTAGCGCGTCTTGATGACGCTTGCAATCATTGCGTGACTGAAGTGCAGAGCGTGTGTGCGCACGGCGATAAATGAAACGCGCATTTACCAAAGGTGCGTCGGATTTGGGGCGTATTTGGCTTCGATATTATCGTATGTTCTATACAGGTGAGTTAAACTCACCTGTATAGAACACAACGCAGGTATGCAAATGAATGTACAAAAAACGTACACAATTTTGGGCTTTCCATAGGTTTGTGCACAAACATGGATGTGCCCAGCAGGCATCACTTTTTTACACGGAGCCAGCGCTCTAGTAATTTTAAAATAGCTCTATGCGTACAACAATCAGACACATATTAAAATATCTTGTCTGACTGGAAATTCCTGAGAGACAAATTCCAATGACAACAAGGACAATTTGTAAAATTTTTGCCATCGATAATTAGCAGGCGATTTGTCGGATTATCTTGCTGCGCATCGAATTTAATATCTTGAAAGAGTATGACCATCGAATGCGACATTGCGAGCGTCGAATGCGACATTGCGAGCGTTAACGCAGCGAGTATTTAAACCAGCCTTAAATCTCCCCTCAAAGTGGCCGCCCACACTCACTACACACAGATCACAATTAAGATTATAACCACTATTGTCAGTGAACACACTGTATGTGACTAAATGATGGATAGCTCTTTACGGCTCATTTGCGGATCCATGCCACTGTCTGATCGGAACGTCAACATCCAAGGCATATCCATCGTCATTAGCCCAGTAATCAATTTAGCATTCCCATGGCGACACAACCAATTTATGGGAAATTACTACGAAGGAAGGAAGCGTCGGACACAGTTTGGCTTCGTCTGTGCGGAGGACAAAATACGCACCCACAAAAATAATAATAATAGTAATTATCTGCTTGTGTTGAACGCAGGGGAGGCCTATAGGCCTTAGCTAGGCCAGTTAATATTCCATGACCCGGAGAAATCCACTTTATAGTTTTAAATAACAAGGAAAACGTAGAAAATATGAGTCTATTGTTTGACAGGGATTATTCCAAGAATGAATGAGAGTACGTTACGAGTTAGCAGATATTTCAGCAGACGAAAACTTTTCGCCCGAACATCAACCAATCAGCCATCTTGAGTTTACGCTCTTCATTCATGCTGCGCATGCACACCACAAGCATGAAACTACATGTGTACGGCTGTTGCATGCATTCGCTTCAATTGAATCAAGTAAACATGGCGCAGTCATTGTATATGGGAAGGCCATCCTCGTCCAATAAATAACAATTTGTTTATACCGGTAATCATCATTGACGGACTGATCTTGCGTAAGACGCATTTTGGTGAAATCGGTCTCAGGACGCGTCATAGCTAAGATCGATCTCAGTACAGCAGGATCGACTCCTTCCTATAAGTCAAAATATCGATCCTAAAATAAGACAAGTATGGGTAATATACACGGGTTTACACTTCAAAAAGTGCGCATGCGTGAAAGTGCCTCGTTTTGAAGTTGCGATCAAAACCGCCGAAGTGTAAACCCTCATATTGTAATTTCTCAATACAAGGGTTACACTTCAAAAAGTGCACATACGTGGAAGTGCCTCGTTTTGAAGTTGCGATCAAAAGCTAAGATGGCCGCCGAAGTGTAAACCCGTGTATTGTGAATGGACAGCATGGTTGACTCGTGTTAAAAATTGGAAGAGGTTCCCCCCACCTGTTGTTGTGTGCGCGCGTGCATGTACACTATGTGTGTGAGACAATGTTTGTCTGACATCCGGGGATTTTGTGACGTCATTAGTGCGGAGCGCTATTTCGACATGCGTGTAAAAGGTACTGTAGTGTTAATAAAAAAGGCCTTTTAGAGGGCCGGGTTTCCTCACCATCAGGCGTCCTGGCATCTTCCTCCTCCCCGTCCGTGCAGGAGTTAGACCCGTTGCTCTCCCCGGTCTTGCTGGCCAGCTGTATCTCCTCAAGCTCCGAGAAGTACGCCTCAAAGTCCGCCGTGTTCTTCCCAGACCTGTCCCTGGGACGGTCCATATCGCTCGTGGTGACCTCGGTGGTTGCTCGACACAGCTCCCCGCCGACAATTAGGATACTCAACCGTTGTTGAGGGTATAGGAGGAATGGAGGATGAAAATGGTGAAAAGCACAGCACAGCGAGGATGCGGTTGCTATGGCAACATGGAGATGATAAAGACTTCCTTTGAAGGAGGACAGCTCAAATCGTCCTCGCGTAATTATCCAGAAGAGAGAGACTCAGAGATCTGTGCACGTGAATCAGAGAGGAAAAATGAAAAACATCAATCAGCATGATCACTAGTTTGAAGTACATGTAAAGTACATTAAGTTTGTCTGCATAATGGCTGCTGTATACATACAGGGCCCAATTTCATGGAATCCGTTACGGCCTATTTTTGTGCTTACGGGCACGGCTACGCGTGAAATCTATTTCATGAAATCCGTAAGCAAGACTCTCGGTAAGCGAAGAATTTCTAGGGTAACCGTGATCATTTTCTGCTAACGAGCTGTCGTATGCATTCTGCACAAATTCCTTGCTTACCGTTACCAAAAAGGAAACTCTGCCGTGAAATACGCTAACCGTAACCAATAAAAATCTGCTACCGTAAGCGAAGAAAATTTGCTAACGGTAACGGATTCCATGAAATTGGGCCCAGTACGTGCAGTACAGTGATGCACTGTATCAAGCACACGTACAGTACATGGCAAAATACTTTTATTTCATGAAGTAAATTTTTCTTTGTTCAATTTCAAATAAGTTTAGTCAGTTTCCCTTGTGGTTATTTGATGATTGTATTAATTAAAAAGTCGTATACATCCTCTTTGAGTGATCCCCCGTGTACTGTTCCCAGGTTGCAGCATTGCTGCGTGTATCGGCGAAATGATCCTTGGGGTATGGCGGTGTGTGTGTAGTTTCATGGCTTCTGACTGCCAAACGAACAAAGATAATTGACAAATAGGGACACCACCAACATTGGGCTGGATAGCTCAGTTGGTACATGTAGAGCGCCTGTACGGTATTCAGGAGGTCGCCGGTTCAAATCCCACTCCAGTCAATTTTTCCGTGTTCACTTTTCAATTACTTTTTAATACATGAAATTAGTACGAATATACCATGGCTTCATGACCATTTTTTTTTATCGGCAATATAACAAGAGAAAGTAACAGTATTTCACTTTTTTCCTGACAAATACTGTGGCATCAGTTTGTACAGTAAATTAATACACACTATCATACTGCGCAATTTTCACAACAGCTGATGTCATGAAGAGCTACAACGCGTTGTGAGTTCAAGGAGAAGTCAAATAAATACGCAAGTATCTTGCAATTGAGGGAAGGAAATCACACAACCTTTGTATAACCAATGAAAAATATGTCTCTGTGCTTTGGTCTATACTGGTACAGTATTGTGCTGGAAGTCGGCCATTTGCAAAATTTTAGCCGACCAAGTTGGAAAGCACGGATTTTTCACAATGTGTCGATTGTATTTGCAAGGGACACTGTTTTCAGATTCATAATATTTAAGCAACCCAAATTTGCTTAATTAAGCAGCAAAAACCTTGATAATAAAATCAAATCAGTATGTCAGCCAAAACTCCTCGTGAATGTTACACTCAGCAAACAATAGTCATTATACAAGTCATAATTACAGTACTAAACATCACATGAAAATTTGGTTGGTAATCCTGTTTAATAATCAAGGAAGACTTTTCATGCTTTAAAGCAGGTTTTTGTGCTTTTAAGCAGCTCTATGAAATTGGCCCCTGGGCCCAATTTCATAGAGCTGTTTACCACAGAATTCTGCACTTATGATCCTCATTCTCTGCTTTTACAGGGTATTTCTGAATTTCAACACTAACAGAGTAAATTGCAAGAAACGACTGAAATTTCCTCCCAAATCCATGAAATAGAATCTCGAACGCACAGAATTTTCTGCTTCTGTAAATGCCAATTCTACATCAGAGCCATGAAATTAAAGGCAATATCATACTTTGGTATTTGCCAAAGAAATGCAGATCCATGGGCAAAAATATCAAGACAGATACATACACCTGTACATGTATGTATAGTAACAGTCATCTGCGAAAATTTCAGTCCCATATGGTGCCTACTTTTTGAGAAAACAGTGAAAATCGGCCACAGTATTTCTTAAGTCTTTTCTCTTTTATTTTTGATCTTTTAAAAGATTTTTGGTCATTGTTTTACTCTTTTCTGGATAAATACAGCATTTCAGGTGGAAAATTTTTAACGGTATATGTTTCTACCACCACCATCTTCATACCCTGTAAGTTATACGTAAATCTGTGAACATTTCTGTTTTGGTTTCTTACCAAAGTATGATACAACCTTTAAAGCAAAGCCATGAAATTGGGCCCTGACTATTTTGTATGTTTTTTTCCATGCCTCCCACTGTAATCTGCAGAGCAAACAGTTGTTGGAAGGTGGCGGTGGGACTGTGTGTCTGGGCAAACATTTGATTGTTATACAGGTCTGTATTTTCATTCTTGAAAGGGGTGGAAGAAGCAGGTCAGAGCATGGAGGTAGGACACACCTCCATCATGGTCAGAGTAAGGGGCACTTCAGTGAGAGAACAGATCCCTTAATGGGGCCATCTCAGGCCTGGGCACCAAGGCCAAGACCAGGGGAATTTTAACAGACAAAGGCTTTGACCTCAGTGTCCCCAGTGAAATTTAAAAGGCCTGGGCTGGATTTCACAAAACTTGAAGATTAATCTTAAGACAAGTTGTCAATATTACCATAGTGATTTGAATTGTGACATCACACTTTGTTTAGCAATTAAGATTGGTTCATAGATTGATCTTTAATAGTGCTTGGTGAAATCGACCACTGACCTGGATAATGTTCCATGCGTTGTGAACAGTATATATCCAAGCTACTGTATTATATGTTACATTGTAAAACCCTGCAAAAAAATACTGCACAATTAATGCATTAAAGTTGCATGGTATTTTTGAGATGTAGTAGAGTAAGGTTATACGACTATACATACATTTGTACAAGGCATTTCATTTTTATATCATGGTCTTCATACTGAACATAAATTAGTATGTCATGCACATACCCCCACCCACCACACGTTTGCATGGCCACGTTGCAATGTTTGTCTGAGGTTCGGTGCTATTTTTAGCGTAAGTGCGCAGTGCTATTGTGTGTTACTGTACAGTCAACACACGTGTCTTTCTTATTCTTTCGCTTATATGCCCCCCTAATGTATAATGTAAAAATCCTAACTTGGAATGTTCATGTTAATGTTAATCTCCAACCCCTCCCCCCCCCCAAAAAAAAAACCCATAAATTAATAAATAAAAACAAAATTAATAGATAAATAAATAAATTTAAGTAAGCCTCGAAGCTATGCATGGTGGAAGTACTAAAAGAAGGTAGGTTTGCGGTGACGCCATGTAATCTCTTCTGTGAGAGTGTGTGGTTCTGAGAAGAACCGTTGGTATCATCTTGGCGTTTAAAATAAATTAAAAAAATAATAATAATAATAATTACAAAAAATAAATACAAAGAAATTTTTAAACAAACTCCTCGACCAGTGCATGCCCTAACTCGTCACAAAATAGGCCGCATAGTTTATCAAATCTTCTACATAAAAGCATTTTACATGTGAATACCTCTTATGTAGTGCAAAAACAAAATTATTCCCCCTAAAAAAAATAAAATTAATCATGCCCATTGAGCAATAAAGTAATTTATCTATTTTTATGGTTTTCCTTGTAACCTAGGCTATTCTTCTTGGTGACCTTTGGTATATAGATCCAGTAGAAATTGGTTTCCTCTCGCTAGCTGTAGATGCGTTGCCATAGCGATATGGTAGTAGAGACACAAAAATGCCTTTGAAACCGGGACAATCAGGAAAGAATGGATATTACGTCCATGGATACCGATGCAATGCATTAAATTGGAAATAGAATTTTCTTTAATTATATCATATGTGGCATTAGGCCGAAAAAAAAAATTGTTGTGTTGCCCTCAAGTGGAAAAATATAAATTTTGGGTCGGTGGGTCGAATTTTATTTTATTTTTTTTGGCCGACTTTCAAACATTTAAGAATAAATACAGGATGTTTGGTCACCAGGGCTTATAAATCAACGGTCTTGGGTTGTTTTGAGGAAACACGCTTTTTTACTGCTAAATCTTACATTTTCTGTCAAAAATGTTTTTATACTGTAGGACTCAAGAAAAAAAAAAAAAAAAAATCCCGACCCAAAGTTTTGACATTTTACGGTCGGTCGCTGAGGGCAACACAACAATTTTTTTTTGGGCCTAATTTTCGGAATATTGGCTGCGGCTTATAATCCACGCGGCCTAAATTCCGAAAATTACGGTATTGTAATATGTGGCCATAAATCTTCAATGTATACATGTGTATAATTTAATAATATACTTGCAATGCATGGCCAATTTTTCTAATGATGGCAATGTACATACTGGTACTTGTATACATTTATACAGTATTATTTTTCCATGTACATTTCACACGTGTACAGTATGAAATTAACTAGCTATAAATACTGAAGACCACATACGTGCAGGTATACATGTAGTACATGTATGTCCATTATTACACATGTACGTGTCCATGTATGTAGGTATGTAGGTTTGTGGTCAATTTTAATGGTCAATGTTTTGAGGCCAATGTTTTTTAAAAGAATATATCAGCTTTAATCATTTCACGCAAAATAATTAAAATCTACATTTTTAACGTGAAACAGACAATTTGAGAATCAATTTATATGTAATCTTTTTCCATTTGACAGTAACAATTATTTATAAACTAGATGAGATAGAAAAAAAAATTGAATGCTCGACATGGTGGGTCGTTAAAAGTTATTAAATTAATGTAGGCCAAAATTTAATAATAAGCCAATATCTAATATAAGGGAAGGTAAAGCTGGTCAATATAACCATTATTAAGTGGGTTGGAATAAAAGGTATCAAATAGGGCAGAAATGAACGAGTTATAAGCCCTTTATTCAATAATACTTTAATAGGGCCAATACGTGTATAATTGCACTGAATAAAGATTACATTACTGAGCTGGTGTACATGTACATGTACATGTATGTATATGCCACGTACACTTCATGCATACCAGTAGGCCTTTTCACACTATCTCCTTTTCGATCGAGTTGAAACCAACCCGGATCCACCCTGGTTCAGCCCGGCACGTTTTTGAACTGGATCAAAGAGACGCAACGTTCACACTACGTTTTTGGTGTACTAGCTCATACGACATGGATCACGGCAGGCGCGGTTCTAGAGCCAAAATTTGGGGGGGAGGCTAGAAGAGCCATATTCTTTTGGGGGGCTAGAAGACCCAATATTTTTGGTTCTTCTAACACTCGCTTCTGCTATGTCTTATTAGGGGTCGAAAAACATGCACATTATAGCCCACACACCGCGTTTTTAATGTAATTGGCGCTTAATAACAGAAAAAATCCACTATCTTCAAGAATTTTTTTTTCACTTGCATTTTTTTTGGGGGGCTAGACAAAATTTGGGGGGGGGCTACAGCCCCCCCGTAGAACCGCGCCTGGATCACGGCGAAAAATGCAGTTTGGAACCATCCTACTTGGGTTGGCACGGGGTTGAAACTTTTCATGTGTGAAAAGGGTTTTAAAACAAAATCTCGGGTTTCGAACCAAGATTTTGAAAAACCCAACTTTAAAAAGGTTTGGACCCGTGTGCAACCTGGAGATGGTATAGTGTGCTGAAAAGGCCTACGTATACACGTAGCTAACTAGAGTACAATCACATCATAACCAACTAGTCCCAAGAAAGTACCCGAACACATAAAACGTACAAATTATTACAAGTCGTGAATGAAAATTCGATCGGAGAAAATTCTTTATAAACTTACGGTATCACTCACCAGAAATTGAATCTCTTCAAGATTCACGGCAGACAAAATTGGAAATCTGGAATCCACATTTCTGTCCGAGATTAAAATCCAAACGATATATAATGTAGGCCTTATCCACAGAATTATAGGAAGATCATGGAGGAAGGAAATAGATTGAACAATGCGTAAAAGTGTCCGAGAAGTTGTGACGGCACGTTGAAATCGGTACAGTATTGAAGACAGATCGATGGATTAGCATGGGTTGAATCAGAAGGGAAAACAAAGATTGAAACAAGTTTTTGTAACGTACAAACATATGTACACAGTTTATGTGCTGTATTGTACGTGTATGTAAAAACTTAACAGAAGAAATGAAACCGTTCAGTTACCACAGGAAGCCCATTGTGGCCTTGTAGTTTCCACCACAAATAAGTCCGGTACCGGTACATCCTTAGGCTTGCCAATATGTGTATTATATTATATGTGAGTGTATATAATTATACATGAGTCAGACCATAATGCTTGTTAATGGGCAGACAGGAACCAGACTTGACGCGATCGTGATCTGATTATAAAACCACAATGGAAATCATTAATTTAGGAAACAATGTCCTATGTCCTATGGGAAAAGGGGAGTGTGTGTAGTGTACGTGTGTTGTGGGGGGAGGGTACATGGGTATAACACAATCATGGGCCAATTTCATAAAACTGTTAAGCACAAAAATTTGCTAAGCATGACATATCTGTCTTAATAAAAACAGGGTTAACAACCAAATTTCCATGTGTTGTGTATCACTTGTGATTGTTCTGTGGCTGTTGTTCGCTGATCGTGAATATCAAATGAAATTTTCAATCGTGGTTTGTTTTATTGGGCGAGACATTTTTGTGCTAAGCAAATTTTGTGCTTAACAGTTTTATGAAATTGGCCCCATATCGTACTGGTAGGCCATATGTAGACAGATTCTTATTAACGCATTGATGACACCCTTGGTACTAATTGTGTTACGGACAGATATGGGCGGAGTTCGGCTCGTGACATCTTGCACCTCCATAGGTCATTCCACCCAGATGGACCACGATTTGTGACTCTGTCCCTGCTACATTACCAGTTAATTGGGGCCAATTTCACAGCCCTGCTTAGCACAAAAATTTGCTAACCATGCAATTTCTATCTTATTAAAAGCAGTACAATTAATAAACTGCTGCAAACTGCTCATGGCTAAAATAATGACATGAAATTCACAAAATGCTTAGAGTTTCGATCCTAGCAAGATCTTTAACATTCGATGAAGATCCTGCTAGGATCAGGCACGTCAGGCCCTCCTAACTCCAAGCATTTTATAAAAACAGGGTTAACAACCAAATTTCCATGTGTTGTGTATCACTTGTGATTGTTCTTTGGCTGTTGTTCGCTGACCATGAATATCAAATAAATTTTTTAATGGTGGTTTGTTTTATTGAGCAGGACACTTTGTGCTAAGCAATTATTTTGTGCTTAAAATTAGCACCCCCCCCCCCAAAAAGGGCATTTCCCACCCCACCCTATTTGTTCCCCAATGTAATAGGAAAAACAGAGCTTTTGTTTGGCCTAACAGTGACACCATAAAAAATCATGTCCCAACATTGTACGTGGAATGAGTTGACCCACATAAATGTGCCTAGAGTGGGCGGAGCAAGCATAGGGAGGGGGGGTGACATTCACTGTTGAGAAAAAATGAAATGGGTCAGGCCGACTGCAATGCAATCTCATTAGCAGTTCAGCAGATGAGCACAAGTTGTTTCTGGGTCAACTTTCACACTGGTCGGATACTTCATGCATGACGCATACCGGTAGTATTATTTTTCAACATGGTTGTAGGAACTGATAATGTTGTACGGATGCAAAAGGTTTCAATTTTACTGCCAACTTATTAACATTAACATTTTTGTGTGGGGTGATGTGGCCTAGTGGTCTGGTGTTTCGAACTCAGGATCCTGTGGTCAATCTAGTACAGATTGTGGGTTCGAATCCAGCCATGGGCGTCCTTGGGCAAGACACTATGTCACACATTGCTTCTCTCCACCCAGGTGTAAATGGGTACCTAAGAGAGTAGAGATAACTTTGTGTGCTTGATTAGCCTTTGTGTGCCCTACGGTAGCGGGGTCTGTATACTCCCCAGGGAGTTGAGATGGTTTCACTTCAGGAATGTAAGTTATGGCTTGATGACCAGGGATAATAATTAATATGTGAAGCGCACTATTTTTTTTGTGACAAATCATCATCACCCATATCTTTGGGATTTATTATTGCAAGACGTAATAACAGGAAAGAATTCTTATCTCATTGTTGAATGTTTGACCATTTGAAAGTAGACAAATGGCTTGATTACAAGCATGAAAATGAAAAGAGCTCCCCCACTCCCCTCCCACACCGTGGCCCCTCCCCTTCGCTCGCTCAGCCAGCTCAAGCTCAGAGTATAGCTTCATCAGTTCAATGCAAATGGTCCCCCTCCCACTTTTTTTAGAACTGGTTGACGCCCCTTATACATACACCATATACAGTACAGTGGAACACCGCTATAACAAACACCGCTATACCGAACATTTGGCTATACCGAACATCATCCTTGACTCCATATAGACAATGTAAAGGCATGCTGAATTGTTCACTATTTAACGAACGAGCACTGTAACAAACAATTTCTGTGCATCCTGGCTTGTTCATTATACTTTTTTTATAGTGGCATTCTGCTGTGATGTGTTCGTTATAGTGGCGTCCCACTGTAGTGTAAATGTATCTCTGACATTTTCCCCTAAGTTTCAAAATGAATGAAATTTCAGCCAGCGCCATGGATGTGTCAACAGGGAACTATTATTTCTGTGTGCCCTACATCGTTACCAAATGTTCATACTTCGATGTGTGCCGCAGTTTGTTTGTACCGATGAGCTCCACCAGGGACTAATTTCATGAAACTGCTAAGCACAAAAAAAATTGCTTAGCACAAAATGTCTTGCTCAAGCAAACAAACTACAGCCAAATAACAATCACAAGTGTTTCACAACACATTGAAATAGCGCTCCGCACTTGCGCTAAAAATAGCACCTGATCTCAGACAAATATTGCAATCATGCAAACGTGTGTGTGTGTGCGCGTCGTGTGTGAGACAATGTTTGTCTGACATCCGGGGATTTTGTGGTCAACGTCATTAGTGCGGAGCGCTATTTGGTTATTAATCCTGTTTTTTATTAAGACAGAATTTTCTTGGTTAGCAAATGATTGTGCTAAGCAGGGCTGTGAAATTGGCCTCAGATGTCACTCTTCACCATGGCGACAGGGCTCCACAGGGTAGAGACACTCTGCCTGCCAGGCAAACAGGACCCTTGAGATTGACTAATGAGATCTTCACCTGATACAAAACTTTCTCCTCCTTGAAAACATCAGGGTTCAATTTCATGTCTCTGCTTAGCACAGAATTTGGTTTATTTGGCTTAGTATGATTCTCATTTTTCGCTTTATCCTGGGTTAGCGTCAAATTTCTATGCTAGCCAAGCATTAAAGGTGCAATACATGATTTGTAAAGGTCACAGGACTGCACTCATACTTTCTCTGATCAAACATGCACATGAAATAATAAACCTGTGAAAATTTGCGCTCAATCGGACATCTCAGTCACAAGAAAATAGCGAAAAAACCCGACTTGGTTTTTCTTATAAAACTTATAAGACACTAAATCTTGATTTGATTGAAAAACCCAGCATCTGATGAACCAAGATTTCCCATGGTGACTGTTTGCACTGTTTGCGAACTGTTGAGTCCATTTTCTATCTCAAACTCAATTATTTTTTTTTTTGAGGCCTTGCAAATCCTATATATGCTCCCTTTAAGTACATTACTTCCGCCATGCATAGCCTTTTTAAAAATGTAACTGAAAATTCCTTGCTAATCAGTGAAAGGATCTCGTAAGCACAGAATTGTCTGCTTCCTTAAGCGCTGATTCCGTTCTACGCTGACGGTTTAAGCAGAGCCATGAAACCATGAAATTGGGCCCTGAAGGCTGTACAGAGGACATAGCGTCATTAGAATATGGACATCTGTGTCCCTGGTTCTCCCTCCAGTGATCATGATCAGAATCTCTCCAGAGATTTGGGGTAGAGACAAGATGAAAAGGTAACGAGAACAAGATGATTGTAAATTGGCTCGTGAGTCAGTTGTGTGTATTAGTTGAGAAATATGATCAATGAACGTGTTCCATTTCATATCTTTTTGGAATCACCCACGGTGAAATAAACAGGCTACAAAAACTGCAAAACCGTGCAGCCAGACTCATTTTCTCTGTTCACTGCTCCGTTGATGCCTCATCCTTCATTTCCCAACTTCATTGGCTACCTATCAAACAGCGACTATCTTTCAAACTTCTTCTCATGGTCTACAAGTGCTTTCATGGTATTTCTCCTCCCTACTTGTCTCAATTACTCACTTTATATCAACCAAGCAGATCGGGACTCCGATCTTCTGATGATAAACTTCTTCTGTCTATTCCTACTTGGTCAAATTCTTTCGGAGATAGATCATTCTCTGTAGCTGGTCCCAAACTGTGGAACTCTGTCCCTACCAACATCAGGAATTCTCCCTCTGTCACTGTTTTTAGGAAACGGCTTAAATCATATTTGTTCCCATAACCCCTGTCCTTGTCTTGTATGTTTGTATTCGTTCTGTACAGCGCTTGGAAAGGCGCTTTATTAATACCAGTTATTATTATTATTATTTATTATCTTTTCATTTGATACTTAGCAATGTAGATGAAGATCACACACATGTACATGTATTGTACAGTATGTGAAAATAACGAACCAGGGATTAATTTGACGAAGCCTTTCGATCGATCGTACTGAACTCGATTCACAAAGGATTTAGCCTGTTTAGCCTATACCATAAATACATGATTGGTAAAGGTCACAGGACAGCACTCACATTTTCTCTAATCCAGCATGTACATGAAATAAAAAGCCTGTGAAAATTTGAGCTCATTCTGACATCCGAGTCCAGAGAAAATAGTGAAAACCCGACACAATTTTTCTTATAAAACATAAATAATGGTTTTGGTCTTACCCCGAGATCAAAACTGTTTTCTTGTCTTTGTTTGACTAATTTCTGGATAAATACAGCATTTCAGGCGGAAATGTTAACAGTATGTTTCTACCAGCACCATCTTCATACCCTGAAAGTTATACGGAAATCTGTGATCATTTCTGTCTGGGGATGTTACCAATCCTGTACTGCACATTTAAAGGTAATATCATACTTTGGTTTTTGTCAAAGAAATACAGATTCGTGGGCAAAAATATCAAGGAAGATACAGTAATAAGTAATCTGTAAAAATTTCAGTCCCATACGGTGCCCACTTTTTGAGCAAACAGTGAAAAAAAGCCACAGTATTTCTTAAGTGTTTTCTCTTTTATTTTTGATCTTTTAAAAGATCAAAAAGATTTTCGGCTGTAGTTTTACTAATTTCTGGATAAATACAGCATTTCAGGCGAAAATATTTCAACAATATGTTTTTACCACCACCATCTTCATACCCTGTAAGTTACATGTAAATCTGTGAACATTTATGTTTGGGTATGTTCCTGTACTGTATCTTTATAAGGAGGCTCTGTGATTCCATAGCAACAAAAGAAATTGCGAACACAAATGGAAAGATTGAAAAAACTGAATATTGTGCAGTTTGTAGCTCTGTGGATGGCTGGCTGGTGTGCCTGTTAGGAAATTACACTATAGGTATTGTGGGTATAGACTCTGATCTAATAAGGACCACGAACCTTAGAGACGGATGCCTTTCTGAGGAGACATCGCCATGGTTACAATATCATATTAATCAAAGATCGAGTCCCTGAAGACAGATGGTAAAATGCTTCCGCGCACAGTGGATACAAACCCTTTTGTGTATTTTGATGGTCGTTTTTTTTTTTCCTCTTAAATTCTGTCTTGGTTGAAAATTTAAATGAATTCCATGTGCTCCCTTCAATTTCTGTCTTTGAGCAATATTAAAATGAATTCCATACGTGTGTATTATGTATGATGCTGATTACTATTACTCAGTATAATTCGATCATGACTGGCCATACTCATCATGTATATGGCATGTATGGGCAATTCCTTCGTTTCTAACGTTACGTTTTCCATGCACTTTTCTGATTCATTTGGCTGTAATTATTTTGTTGTTCAAGTTTTCTAGTCCATGTTATCTCCATAGTAGATGTACATTACTGTATAGTGTCATACTTTGGTAAGAAACAAAAACAGAAATGTTCTCAGATTTACGTATAACTTACAGGGTATGAAGATGGTGGTGGTAGAAACATACATGTACATGTACCGTTATAATATTTCCGCATGAAATGGTGTATTTATCCATAAATTAGTCAAACAACGACCGAAAATCTTTTTGATCTTTTAAAAGATCAAAAATAAAAGAGAAAAAACTTTTATAAAAGAAATACTGTGGCTGTTTTTCACTGTTTTCCCCAAAAGTGGGCACCGTATGGGACTGAAATGTTCACAGATGACTGTTACTGTATCTGTCTTTATATTTTTGCCCATGAATATGTATTTCTCTGATAAAAACCAAAGTATGATAGTGTACCTATTAAGCCTACCTAAGAATGAAATACTAGCGATTTTAATAATTTTAAATTTGCATTTTTTTTTTAATTTACGTGAGTAAACTGATTTTGTATGCCTTGTGTACATATCATTCCGAATGTACTCTTGTACTTAATGTACTATTGGGAACATAGGAACAAACAAACGGCCGAATGAATGAAATAATAAACCCAACAGCCAAACTTGAAACAAACCTCACAGATAATAAATGTTTTTGTAAAATTAATATAGCAAATGGAAATTGCCTTATCATACAAGTATAAAAGCTATAAAAGCTACACAAAGTTCTTCCAACTGAAACCCCAGTTCAGTCAATTTCTTTTCCTTGTACTACAAAAAAAAATCATTCAAATGATTAATATAAAATTTTTGGTAACATGCCAAAAAAGAAATTTTCACAGATTTCATCTCTAACCTATATCAAGAAATAAACTTGTATAAAGATGGTGATGGTAGAAACATATCATAATATTTCTGCCTGAAATACTGTATTTATCAAGAAAAAGAGTACAAACTACAACCCAAAACAGTTTTGATCTCTGGGTAAGATCAAAACTCCTGTGAACAGATTTGAAAATACTGTGAGTGTGAGCGTAATCAGCATATTTCACTGTTTTGTCAAAAAGTGGCCACTGTTTATTTCACAGATGACTGTTACTGTATCTTTCTTGCTATTTTTGCCCACGCATCTGCTTAGATATTGTTCACAAAAAAACAAAGTATGAAGTTACGTTTAATAATTAAAGTTCATATATTTATGTATGTTCATGTACATGTATGCAGTATACGCACATGGTAGGCATATATACACATGTACATGTATACATACATGTACATGTTCATGCATAAAGGGGATCTATGTAACAAAGCATGTTCAAGTATGAAATAGGTCTCCTTTGTCAAAACACAAATTATACATGTACAATGTATCTATTTTGTGGGCCTACCTACGATATATACTTGCCTACAACGATACTTCTTTTTCTGTCGTCAAAAACGTCAAACTTGCCATCAATCATGTAAATTGCAGAGGATCAGTAAAACTGTTCACCCAGAAAATTCTGCACCAATTTCAAGTCCAATTTCTATGTACGTATAAAGCACAGGACCTAGTAATACACGTGCTGTACAAAGACATGTACATCAACTACAATGTACATGTACATACACACAATTGACTCACAAAGGACTGTACAATATTATCAATGCCATTTGTCATGGTTAGTTTCATTTGAAAGGAAAGTGCTTTTCTTTACATCCTACAGAACGTTGTTGATATTCACCTATAAAGGGCAAATAAATTCACAGTTGGACAATTTTTTTTCGACAGACAGAAGTCTGAGTTTATTGAATTTTCGTTCTTTTTCTTTCCAATTTCCATTCAGAGATAAATTTCAATTGAATTATTCGCAAGTGTGTTGTTTCTTTTGTCCTTGTGGTTTTCGCTTTGTGTCCCAGCAATTTCGCGGGCCATCTAGCGATCAATTTTTTAAGCTCGGGACTTCTATGGGTTCTTCGGCCTGCGATGGCTGCTGGAATTTCCCATGGTGTTGAGGAATGAAAGGTTGTTTCAAGATTGTTACAGCTCAGGGCTCTCAATTCAATTCTTGGGGAAATTTATGATTTTTTTAATATCAATGAATGAAATTTAGCACCGGGACGATTTCACATTTAAATGTTTAAACGACCAACAATGTTTTGGAAGGTGCTGACTAAATTATTCACTAAAACCAGGGCTCGAAATAGGCTAGCTCTGGGCCCAATTTCATGGAATCCGTTACCGTTAACAAAAATTCTTCGCAATACGGTAGCAGAATTCTTTTGGTTACGGTTAGCGTATTTCATGGAAGAGTTTCCTTTTTGGTAACGGTAAGCAAGGAATTTGTGCAGAATGCATACGAAGCGCGTCAGCAGAAAATGATCACGGTTACCCTAGAAATTTTTCGCTAACAGAAAAGTCTTGCTTACGGATTCCATGAAATAGATTTCACGCGTAGCAGTGCCCGTAAGCACAAAAATAGGCCGTAACGGATTCCATGAAATTGGGCCTTGGGCTAGCTAGACTCACTTCCTTGGTTGCCCGGTGCATGGGCTAGTAAAGAACCTACCTGTTAAAGGTAATATCATACTTTGGTTTTTATCAAAGAAATGCAGATTCGAGGGCAAAAATACCAAGACAGATACAGTAACAGTCATCTGTGAAAATTTCAGTTCCATACGTTGCCCACTTTTTAGAAAACAGTGAAAAACAGTCACAGTATTTCTGAAGAGAAAACTCTTTTGTCTTTGATCTTTTAAAAGACCAAAAAGATTTTCGGTCGCTGTTTTACTAATTTCTGGATAAATACAGCATTTTAAGTGGAAAAAATGTTAACGATAGGTTTCTACTACCACCATCTTCATACCCTGTAAGTTATTGTAATCTGAAGTAAGCTGGCCTGGTGTCCTTGCCATTAAAAAACAGTTAGCACAAGGCCTGAAACCAACAATTGTTTTTAAAAATTGTGCTTTCATTTTCAACAAATTTGCTTGACTAGAGTTGTTTTGTAAACAAGATCATAAAAGGTTCTGACTTGACTAAATACCAGGGCTTTTTGTGCTTGTTATGGTATTTCCTTATAATTTTTTTCATTGCGTTATGAGCATCGAAAGACAGAACGTGTGCATTATTAGTATCCACGGTCATTATTTCAATTAATTCAGTTTTTACAGAAAAAAATATGTACATGTATGTAAGGGTGACAGACCAACAGATAAATTTATCTCCCCTGAAAAAAATTTCTCAAAAGCTAGAAAGAATCTCAATGTCTGAAACTATATTAATTATTTTTTGGAATCCTTGTAGTCCAAAAATTGTGTCTATGATTATAAAAGTTTGGTTGTGCTGGGTTTCCTAACAATGGAAAAACAGAAGGGTTTATGTTTGTGCACAAGTCTGTGGGATTGTCGTCCTAATGCAGAATCTATATGAATTATTATCATTATTAAGTATTATTTCCAACCTTTGCTCCTAGTCCTACCCTACTGTAGGTCTATGGTGTTGACAAGTTGTCTTTTTTAATGAATGAGCATAACTTCTGCACTTTCCTGCACCCCATTATCAACACACTGTTTTATCAGCAATCTGCTAATACTGAAAACCCTTGGTTTTTTTAATGCGTGCCGAATTTGGAGGCCTAGTTAATATCCAAAATCCTGGCTACAAATTTCAGACTCTGTTGCCCAGATACTGATGCTACTCGAGATTTCGCTGGTCAGTAAAAAGCGGCCGTGACGGAATAGCAAATATTTGGACATTCAAAGTGGGTTTTTTTTCCTTGCAAGGCAAATATACATGGCTTCTTCTCAATTGCCGGGTTAAACTTTGTCGCGTGGATCTAGAGTGCCTATAGATGATAAGGATTCAGGGGACACTAAAAAATGGTGATAAAACGAGGAAAGGTACATGTACCTGCGGACATGGTCCACAGTTTGCAACTTTGCATGGTTAGCCTGAATGACAATAGCCCTGTTCGCACTGGACTTTTTTTCCCAGGGATTTAACCGAGCCGATGGGTAAATGAAAAATGGGCAAATATTACCGGTGTCCGCACTTGGACTTTTGACTCGAGTAACTTAACCGTGCAGGCACGGAAGAATTAGGCTCATGCAGGTACCCAACTCGCACTGTCCGCACTGGACTTTTCGTCTCGGGTAAAGTGTCTCGGGCATTCTACCTGGGCAGAAGTTGGCCGGTAGAAATACCCGTGCGGCTCGGGCAAAGTAACTGAGAGGTAGACTTCCTGAGACGTCCGCACTGGACTTAAAATGGGTAGTTAAGTACCAAGGGTCTTGGTTACTTTGCCCAAAAAAAGTCCAGTGCGGACAGGGCTATTGTGTACATAACGTGTACCCACAATACCAGTAGTTAAGCAAATTGAGATTACTCAAGAAATTTCACATAAAGGTGCTTTCATACTATGGTGGCATACTGAAAGCAGAAAAATATTTTAATGGTGTATTTATCCAGAAATGATTAAAACAAAGACCAAAAACATTTTTGATCATGTATTATATCATTAAAGGTGCAGTCCAAGATTGATAACTAATACCCGAACAGAAATGTTCACAGATTTAATGTACGTGTAACTTTCAGTGTATGAAGATGGTGCTGGTATAAGAAACATATTGTTTAAATATTTCCGCCTGAAATGGTGTACATACACTTGTACCGTATGCATTTATCCAGAAATTAGTAAAACAAACTTAACAAAGACAGAAAAACAGTTTTGATCTCGGGGTAAGATCAAACCATTCTTTATGTTTTATAAGAAAAATTGAGTCTGGTTTAAATTGCTATTTTCTCGTGACTCAGATGTCCGATTGAGCTCAAATTTTCACAGGTTTATCATTTCATGCACATATAGGATCAGACAAAGTGTGAGTGCTGTTCTGTAACCTCTACAAATCTAGGGCCAATTTCATAGAGCTGCTTAGCACAAAAGTTCGCTAAGCATGACATTTCTGTCTTAATAAAAACCAGGCTAACAACCAAATTTCTACGTGTTGTACATCACATGTCATTGTTCTTTGGGTGTTGTTCGCTGACCACGAATATCAAATCGAATTTTCAATGGTGGTTTGTTTTATTGGGCAAGCCATTTTTGTGCTAAGCAATTTTTTTGTGCTAAGCAGCTCTATGAAATTGGCCCCAGGTATTTTCAAAGGTAGTATCATACTTTGGTTTTTGTCAAAGAAGTACAGATTCATGGGCAAAAATATCAAGGAGGATACAGTCATAGTCATCTGTGAAAATTTCAATTCCATACGGTGCCCACTTTTTGAGAAAATCGTGAAAAACGGCCACAGTATTTCTGAAGTCTTTTTGATCTTTTAAAAGATCAAAAAATGTTTAGTTGTTTTACTCATTTCTTGATAAATACACCATTTCAGGCGGAAAAATGTTAACCGTAGGTTTCTACCACCATCTTCATACCCTGAAAGTTAAACGTAAATCTGTAAACATTTCTGTTTTGGTCTCTTACCAAAGTATGATACATGTACAACCTTTAAACTGATTTGATGCTGGGTTAGGTCCATGTAATAACCACAATGTACACAATACAATCTGTCAACCAAGCCCCATAGCGCGCCATTAATTTGTGTACATTCCAAAGGCTACTAAGGTAATGGCCAGTAGAAAATCCAATTCATTGCAATGCAACTGAGCAACAGTGAATTTAAGTCCTCAGATTGTGGCCGACTGAGTGCTAAATCATCACGGACATGACAAGATTGCAAGGGAGGATTGCCGTAAATGTAGGAAATTAATAAGGATAAACAAGGCTGAATGATATGCGATTCATTTATTAAATTTAAAGGTAGTATCATACTTTGGTAAGAAACCAAAACAGAAAGGTTCACAGATTTACGTATAACTTACATGGTATGAAGATGGTGGTGGTAGAAACATACCGTTAAAAATGTTCCGCTTAAAATGCTGTATTTATCCAGAAAAGAGTAAAACAACAACCGAAAATCTTTTTGATCTTTTAAAAGATCAAAAATAAAAGAGAAATCACTGCCCTTTTTTCACAGTTTTCTCAAAAAGTGGGCACCGTATGGGACTGAAATTTTCACAGATGACTGTTATTGTATCTTCCTTGATATGTTTGCCCATGAATCTGTACTTCTTTGACAAAAACCAACTTAGTATGAAACTATGATACAGTACGTACTACCCTTAATACCAAGGTGTTACTGCTGTAATAGGGTACTGTTGGCACTCTCTTGTTATAAATGTACATGAAGTTTTCCCTCCTTTTTTGTTGGTTTCAACCACAGGGCGTGCATGATTACCAGTATATGTTGGCCATCATTGTTATGTCTAATGCATACATGCTTACAATGTACTGCACATGAACCAGATACCATGCAATGTCGCACAATGTACATTAATGCGTACATGAACAATACTGTACAAAGTGCTATTGAGGTCAATATTAAACAAGGTCATACATTGTATAAAAACTCAATGTTTCCCAGACAGAATAAGTAATGCATTCATGTACAGTACAATGACATTCATTTAATATGTGCCCATTCGATTCATGTTCACTATTTGTCATTCAAACATGTTTACACATGTATGTACATGTATGTATGTATAAAATGGATGTGAGAGTTGAGTCATTTCATTGCTTGAAACTCTGTGACCAATCTAATAATCTAGCCATCATTGATTGGTTGAAACTTTGACCAAGTCTAGCCTTTTCATTGGTTGAAACTTTGAACAAGTCAAGCATTTCATTGGTTGAAACTTTGACCAAGTCTAGCCTTTTCATTGGTTGAAACTTTGACCAAGTCTAGCCTTCTCATTGGTTGAAACTTTGAACAAGTCAAGCATTTCATTACCATGTACTTGAAAAATGAGAAATTTTAACCATTTCATTGGCTGAAACTTTGCCAAATTTGAACCATTTCATACAGTCCATGACAGTAGGTTGAAAACTTTGGCCAAGTTGGGCCATTTCATTGGCTGAAAACTTTGATCAAGTTGAACCATTTCATTGGCTGAAACTTTGACAAATTTGAACCATTTCATACAGTAGGTTGAAAACTTCGGCCAAGTTGAACCATTTCATTGGCTGAAACTTTGATCAAGTTGAACCATTTCATTGGCTGAAACCTTGACAAATTTGAACCATTTCATACAGTAGGTTGAAAACTTTGGCCAAGTTGGGCCATTTCATTGGCTGAAACTCTGACCAAGTTGAGTCATTTCATTGGTTGAAAACTTTGACAGATGAGTCATTTCATTGGTTGAGACTTGAGACTTTGACCAATTTGAGTCATTTCATTGGTTGAGACTTTGATCAATTTGAGTCATTTCATTGGTTGAGACTTTGGCCAAATTGAACCATTTCATTCATAGGATGAAACTTTACCAAGGCGAGCTCCATATCCTACATGTACATGACATGTAGTACATGTAAATAAGATGTAGTACATGTAAATAAGATTATTGTTTGGTAACAAATACATACTATACACTGTACATGTTTAATCTTAATATACATACATGTATTATATATTAACATGTATACATAATAAAATAAAATTGTTTTCACAAATCTGTGGCATCTACAGTGTACATAATGTTGTTATTTGTCATATGGCCACTACTACATGTATTAAACTATAATTACATGTATGTACACAAATGCATGTATGCGTACATTTGAAGAATTAAACATCTCATTGGTTCAAACTTTAAAGGTAGTATCATACTTTGGTAAGAAACCAAAACAGAAATGTTCACATATTTACCTATAACTTACAGGGTGTGAAGATGGTGGTGGTAGAAACAACTACTAATAATAATAATAAATAATAAATTTTTGATCTTTTAAAAGATCAAAAATAAAAGAGAAAAGACTTAAGAAATTCCATGGCTGTTTTTCACTGTTTTCTCAAAAAGTGGGCAACGTATGCATGGGACTGAACTTTTCACAGATGACTGTTACTGTATCTGTCTTGATATCTTTGCCCATGAATCTGTATTTCTTTGATAAAAACCCAAGTATGATACAACCTTTATAGCCCGAGTATTTAAATACAATTTGAGGACAATCATTGACAAAAAGGTCTGTGACTCTGATGGGATGTCCTTCTGTACACAACAGCCGGTCCTGACATAGACTCTTTGAGGTTATGTGCATAATACATGAGGGATCAATACCTACACCAACAACAAATTGATTTCTGTCGTCTGTGCTCTCTGGGACATCAAATGAATAAGACACGTTTGTCTGACAGTATTATAGGTCTATATCTAGCTGTGGTATTGTGTATTGCATAGTAAATTCTTACGAAACAGAGGCTAATTAGGCTCAGGCTCCGGCTCCATTTAGTGAATCCATTCTGAAACAAACGGGTTTTTATCGAAATAGAGGCTTTTGGCTGCGGTTCATTATACAGGTAGTTGTCGTTTATTTTATAAAGTTCAATTGATATTTAGTATATTTTGTGGACAAAAAATTGGTAGCTAGGAATGATGTTCGATACAGCCAACTGTTTGATGTTGTGGTGTTTAAGTGGGTGATCACAATGGGTTACAAATGGTCACAATATCAGGAACAGAGCATGCAAAGCCAATATAAAGAAAATAATTGTTCGTTATGGCAGTCATTTTTATAGTGATTTTAATTTTTAAACAACAATGTTTTGGTGTATGTCTTGACATTTGTACACAACAATTGGAGCCAAGGATAGCAGCCAAATGTTTGGTGTTTGTTAAAGGGGCTAAGCATTCCACTGTACATGTACACTGTCTGTACATTGTACAGGAAATGAGAACCACAGTAATAAAAAGGGGCACCCTTATAGCCTAAATTGAGAAAGATCCCGCTAGGGTTGAAATGCCAGGCCCTCCTAACGTCCAAACTCTATCAAAGCATTATGTAAATTTCAGGTCATTATTTTGAATGATGAGCACCGTAACCTACTACAGCAGTTTATTACTTGTATTGACCGCCTGGAAAATTGCTTCTTGCTTTCAAAACGAGTAATAAAATTGCTGCAAACTGCTCGTCAGCCAAAATAATGACCTGAAATTTATAAAAATGCTTGGAGTAATAGGGGGGCCTGATGTTTAGATCCTATCAGAATCTTCGATTATAAGGAGCTTGGTTTCTTCTTGCCTTCTGCTTTGAGGAGAATTTCTACTCAGTACTCAGTCTTGTGCTTAAAGGTAGTATCATACTTTGGTTTTTATCAAAGAAATACAGATTCATGGACAAAAATATCGAGGAAGATACCGTCACAGTCATCTGTGAAAATTTCAGTCCCATGCGGTGCCCACTTAAGTTGAGAAAACAGTGAAAAATGGCCACAGTATTTCTTAAGTCTTTTCTCTTTTTTAAGAAAGAATAGTTTTGATCTTATACCCCGAGATCAAAACTGTTTTCGGTCTTTGTTTGACTAATGTCTGGATAAATACATCATTTCAGGCGGAAATATTTTAACGGTATGTTTCTACTATCACCATCTTCATACCCTGAAAATTAGATGTAAATCTGTGAACATTTCTGTCTGGGGATGTTACCAATCCTGTACTGCACATTTAAAGGTAATATCATACTTTGGTTTTTGTCAAAGAAATACAGATTCGTGGGCAAAAATATCAAGGAAGATACAGTAATAAGTAATCTTTAAAAATTTCAGTCCCATACGGTGCCCACTTTTTGAGCAAACAGTGAAAAATGGCCACAGTATTTCTTAAGTCTTTTCTCTTTTATTTTTGATCTTTTAAAAGATCAAAAAGATTTTCGGTCGTTGTTTTACTGATTTCTGGTTAAATACACCATTTCAGGCGGAAACATTTTAACGGAATGTTTCTACCACCACAATCTTCATACCCTTTAAGTTATACGTAAATCTGTGAACATGTCTGTTTTGGTGTCTTACCAAAGGATGATACTAACTTAAATGTTGTTGCCGTTTTGACACATTGCAGTGTACCTTTTTTAAAGTTAGGAGTTTGAAACAAAATGAAGAAATAATGAATAACAAAGAATACACGTAATAAACTGCTGCAAACTGCTCATCAGCCATAATAATAATGGTCCTGCTAGCAGAGGTGTAAGTCAAATTTTCACAAGTTAAGTAAAGTCGCAAGTCAAATTTTCTCAAGTCAAGTCAAGTCTCAAGTCATTTTGTTCCAAGTCAAGTCAAGTCACAAGTCACTGCGTCAAAAACAAGTCAAGTCAAGTCACAAGTCATTTTTTTCAAGTCAAGTCAAGTCAATCTTGAGAATGCAAAATGTGAAACATATTTTGAATAAAAAGTAAATGTAAATTGTTGGCCTAGGTTAAAAAAAAAAAACAATTACTTGGGTAGACCGGTTTCCAATTTTAGACACTACTGGTATATTTTATGGGCCTAGCTTTATACTTATTGTAGCTAGTAATTACTTGTTACTTAAGGTAGTATCATACTTTGGAAAGAAACCAAAACAGAAATGTGCACAGATTTACATAACTTTCAGGGTATGAAGATGGTGCTGGTAGAAACCTACCGTTAAAATGTTTCCGCCTAAAATGGTGTATTTATCCAGAAATTAGTAAAAGAACAACCAAAAATCTTTTAAAAGATCAAAAACAAAAGAGAAAAAGACTTAAGAAATACTGTGGCCGTTTTTCACGATTTTCTCAAAAAGTGGGCACCGTATGTGACTGAAATTTTCACAGATGACTGTGACTGTATCTTCCTTGATATTTTTGCCCATGAATCTGTACTTCTTTGACAAAAACCAAAGTATGATACTACCTTTAAAGTAAGAGATTTATTAATTGTAAGAGAAATTTACATTGTTGATTGAAATATGTCAGGCCCCCCCTCAATTCTAAGCATTTTGAAAAATGTGCCAATACTGAGGTAATCTTGGTGCTAACAATACAAGCCAGTGAGCAATACATATAACAGGGTACCTCACGTACATGTATCTCATTTGCCTTTGGCACTCATATAATTTACGATTCACAGTCATTACAGTTTACATGTGTAGTTTTGATACCTGTATCAACTGTGTAATGAGAGCCAGCTGGTGTGCGGCAAAATGAAAGTCAAAACCATGAAATGTTTATGAAGAGCCCCAGGCTGGTTGGATTTCCTGTGATAGATGACACTGCTACAAAGAAGATACATTTACAATCCATTTAATGGTGCCTGTAGGCTATACAAAGTACTACACCTGTATACATGTACAGGTGCATCTATGTACATGTACTATTAACCTGTACATTGTATTTGTACATGTTGCAGGTCATGTACTGTATGTACATGTATGCATATGTGTATATGGCCTGTATTAAAGGTAACCTGTAATCAAATTTGGCACAGTACATGTAATGATCGAATGTGCTTTATAAAATAATCTTCCTGTTTCTGTTCAACAGGCTAACTCTCTAGATCAGTTCAAGACCAGGTTAAAGGTAGTATCATACTTTGGTAAGACACCAAAACAGAAATGTTCACAGATTTACGTATAACTTTCAGAAGATGATGCTAGTAGAAACCTACCGTTAAAATTGTTCCGCCTGAAATGGTGTATTTATCCAGAAATGAGTAAAACGATGACCGAAAATCTTTTTGATCTTTTAAAAGATCAAAAATAAAAGAGAAAAGACTTAAGAAATAATGTGGCTGTTTTTCACTGTTTTCTCACAAAGTACACGTTTGGAGATAAATGATTCAAAACATTTTACAAGTGCTGTTTAATTTCTGTGGACCATCCCAGACTTTTACACTCTGCACGAAAACAGGAATGGAAAATTCATCAAAATCTTCAATATACAATTTGCTGGCGAAACAAACAAACAAACACACATTGAAACACCTCGTAATCTCGTTTGGAAGGTAAATAGTGGAATTGTCCGAGAATATGTTTTTGCAATCATTCTGCACTAGTCTGTGTCACAACAGCTAGGTCACATCACACTTCATACTGCATGTATACACAACAGTAGTACATGGGTCCGCAAATGAATTACCGTTAATTCTGTTTTCCCAAAATGGAGCTAAAAGCAGATTTTCCAAAAAATGGTTGCTGGAAAATTGACCTTTCTGGAGGGCAGGAGAGTTCCCCTGAGAAAACAATTCAACACCACAGCGCAAAACACTTAAAAATGTGGATCATGAAGTGGAAAATTGAGTGAACTTTCCAGACTTGCAGATTTCTATCCGCTTTTTCTTCAATTTCTTTTGCAATGAATGGGCAACTGTGTAGACCTACTGTAGATACATGTATGTATCTAAAACGTTTCCTGATCAACTGAAATAGCCTACTACAGACCTTGATTTTTAAGGAGAGTGATAGTGATCACTCTCCTCCGCTCTCCTTAATGTTTTCCAAGGAGAGTGAAAAATAAAGAGCTCCTTACGAATTTAAGGAGAGCTGCCTTTTTTTCAAAACATCACAATGATCACATGTATACATGTACAGAAAATACAAAACTAATAATTATTTTTGTCAAATTTTTGTCAACTGGACAAGCAAACGTTTGCATAATTTTTGTTTAATAGCAAGAGCAAATCACTCTCCTTAAGGTAGAGGTAGAAAGATACAAGCTACAAGATACAAGATACAAGATCTTGGAGTGCAATCCGGTTCCAACCCTGAGATTTTGGATAGTGTGAAAAGTCCACATGGGTGACTATCATACTTCATGCAATGAGCAATGTACTGTAAAAATTGTACAAAATATGCATGTTTGAAACTGTAATATTGTCAAATATGTACCCCAGCATTGCAGGAAAGTGCGTAGGCCCTACATGTTGTGCAACACATTACTATGACATAGATATGTCAATAGGATTCCCTATTAATTGTACATGTACAATAGCAACCCGGTCAGCCAGGGACCCTTTGTATGGTACAAATCTAAGAATGAACCAGCATTTCAAGGCTGCATGTACCATATGTTTGTAACTTTATTGAAAAGAGTTGGCCCATTTGTTGAAACTTATGTGCACAACTATGTGAATCTCACCATTTGTGTAGTGGATTTTAACTGGCTATCATGTATTATGGAGAGCTACATAAAATATACATTCCGACTCATACAGTCAGGATCAGACAATGTATTATGGGACAAACAAATCCTGGAGCAGCCCTGGGGACAATTTCATAAAACTGTTAAGCATAAAAATTTGCTTAGCACAAAAAAGTCTCGCCCAATAAAACAAACCACTGTTTTTTTTAAGACAGAAATGTCATGCTTAGCAAATTTTTGTGCTTAACACTTTTATGAAATTGGTCCCTGGGGAGAATTTCAAAGCCCTGCTTAGCACAAAAATTTGCTAACCATGAAATTTATGTCTTAATAAATAACAGGATTCGGACATATCTGAGTCCCGAAAAAATAGCGAAAACCCAACTCAATTTTTCTCATAAACATTATAGAATGATCTTTGATCTTACCAAGATTAAAAATGTTTTTTTTGTGTTTGGTTTTTGTTTTTCTGGATAAATACAGCATTTCAGGTGGAAATATTTTAACGGTATGTTTCATACCTTGAAAATATGTAAATGTGAACATTTCTGTTTTGGTTTGTTACCAAACATGCCCTTTAATTGCTGAGTTCTGAAAGCCTAGATAATGGCACAGTAACAGGATTGAAAAACATTAATTTCTTTTCTCAACAGTTTCAAACTGGCGTTGTGGTTTACATACAAAATAATGATAATAACCGATAAAAACGCCATGGCCTAAAAAAGACTATCATTCAGACAAACAATGGATAAAGCACAATCACGTACACGAACACACTGTGCTATGCACGTACATGTATACATATCATACACCATCAATTTCATGGTCATTGCAATGAGCAAATGAATACTTAAACCCAAACTCTTCCGGGCAATTCCACGGTAACGTAAGTTACCTGTACATGTTAAGTAACTTTGACCTACATGTATTCCTTGATCAAAAATAATATAAAATAATAATAACAGGCATTTATAGAGCATTCTAACAAAGTATTACAACGCTTGTATTTATTTATTTACGCAAATAAATAAATTTATACAGGCACAAATATACAGAGAAAAACATACAGTGTATTCCAATCAATGATCAATCATTCTTGAAAGACTCCAAAATTCAAAAATGTTTTTTTTTTTGGGAATTAGCAAGTATACCACAAAAAATTATGGTTCCTTGAAATGCATGCAAATTATATAATTATACCAAAAAAAGAGGTAACTTAAGTTACAAAATGTCCCAAAACCATGGAAATGCCCTTGTCTACATGTACATGAATTATTTGAACAACACTGTACACACTATTTCCCCATCTGGGATGTAGACATTTGGCCAACACAAAGACGACCGGCAAAAGAAAGAACTTCATACACATGTATATACCATATGAACAGATGGAGGAATAAAACCTAATGAACCAAACACAACATGTGGGAAGACAATTTGAATATAACATCAGGAGAGGGGAACCGTAATTAACATAACATGCGTTGTGTTGTTCCGATGCCAGACAAATTCTGCCAAAGAGAATTGTTGTTGGTGCACACTGTAGGCTCATGAGAACTTTTGGTCAATAATGAACATGTATTCCATCATTGAGAATTCATAAGTACAGTGGAAGGCCATTATAGTGTCCTTACGCATTTTTTGGCAGCCATGACATATGACATTACGGGTGAATCACAACCACAAACTGCAAACCGTTATTGCGCTATTTGCGGCAGTTGACCGCTGTTTTTATAACTTTTTTTTTGTACATTTCACTTGATTTCTAATTAACGTAAACTAAAGCAAGAAAATTTTTTTCAGAAAAAATCATGCCACTATAAAAACACACAAATAAAAATGTACGCAGATTTGTGTTGTACGATGTATTGTTATACGGCATTATAATGCATACGTGCAAATATCGCAGAACGAAACTGCGCAGATATTTGTGAATTTGTGATGTACGATGTATCAAACATCACAAATACGTGGGAAGATATTTCTGATGTTCGATGTTCCTCCTGCGCCACTATTCGTTGCTGTCTTGCGCATGATAATTATAGTTAATTTCTTCACACTGTAAGTAATGTAATGCGCGCCATAAGTGTCATGTGTCATGGCGACCACCGCATTTTGCACTGGATACGAAACCACACTATAATAACGAAGACGCCGGGAGGCACAGAGATTGTTTGTTATAGTGGTCATTCATTATTGTGAACAATGTTCAGCATGCCTATACGTTGTACACATAAATTGGGAGCCAAGGATGATGTTCGGTATAGCCAAATGTTCGGTATACCAGTGTTCGCTATAGTGGCGTTCCACTGTAGTACATTTATCAACAGGGGCCAATTTCATAAAACTGTTAAGCACAAACATTTGCTTAGCACAAAAATGTCTCGCCCAATAAAACAAACCACCATTGAAAATTCCATTTGATATTCATGGTCACCGAACAACAGCCAAAGAACAATCACAAGTGATATACAACACATGGAAATTTGGTTGTTAACCCTGTTTTTATTAAGACAGAAATGTCATGCTTAGCAAATTGTTGTGCTAAACAGTTTTATGAAATTGGCCCCTGGTGTTTTAAATATTTTTGAGAAATCAAATTTTAACTTCTCTCTTTTATAGTATAATACTGTATATAAAAGAGATTTCTCTACATGTTCACACATGATATACAAATTTGTATCCTTGTGGAGACATGGCTTTGTCCCTGTGAACTAAAATTAATGAACACTCTCCGAAGAGCAGAATTGAAACTATCGCTCCCATTTGAACCAGAAACAATTTCCTGGGTTGAAATAACGGGCGAACGACAATGTCCCTAAATATAAAATACTTCTACAAATTTGTGCATATTGAATAATTTATGTATGGGGATGGGGTTATGCTTTCAGATACATGTATAGAATTATAATCTTAGAGGTTTTTACGAATCAAGACTATAAGTGGTGGAAAATTGCTGAGCATTGGCTTTATGAAATCAATAAATCAATACAATTTACAAACGTGCAATTTTCTGAATTTGTTTAAATTTTAAAGGCACATGTATCAGTACTGAACATATTGAGATTTGAGCGAACTTCAATACCAGTTGCTAATTGGAGATTATTAAGCTCGCCCTGCGGCGTGTTCGCTCATGCATTGCATCCACATTACGCATCAATGAACATCAAATTAATACAAAAACCTGACAGATGGCAATCAACTCTTATGACTATTACAAAGGACAACATAATAACAATTAACAGGTGCAATGCTAAAGGTATACAGTACAAGATTGCTAACATACCCAAACAGAAATGTTCACAGATTTACGTATAACTTTCAGGGTGCTGGTACAAACAAACCATTAAAATATTTCCACCTTAAATGTGGTATTTATCCAGAAATGAGTCATTCAAAGACCGAAAACAGTTTTGATCTCGGGGTAAGATCAAAACCATCCTTCATGTTTTATAAGAAAAATTTAGTCGGGTTTTCGCTATTTTCTTGTGACTCAGATACATGTTCGTTTGAGCTCAATTTTTCACAGGTTTAATATTTCATATTTGTACATACATGTATACAGTATATAATTATGTACAATGTACATGTTTTACCAGACAAAGTGTGAGTGCTGTTCTGTGACCTTTAAAGACCAAAAACAGTTTTGATCTCGGGGCAAGATCAAAACCATTCTTCATGTTTTATAAGAAAAATTGAGTCAGGTTTCCACAATTTTCTTGTGACTCTGATGTCCGATTGAGCTCAAATTTTCATAGAGTAGGTATATTATTTCATGTACATGTTTGATCAGACAAAGTGCAAGTTGCTGTTCTGTGACCTTCACCAATCAATTACCTTTATTAAGTAAATAGTCTCCAGTCCAGGTTATTTTGCATTGCAAAAATGTTTGCAATCTCTGATACCATGTACATTGCGCCATTATGTGAACAACAGGGTTCTAGCCACGGTGGGCGGCGCTGGGCGGGCCAGCCCGGCACTGGAAATTTGCGCCCGGAACGTAGGTATGAAATAAACTCTGCCGTCCGGCGCGAATTTCCGCAGAGTGAATAAAAGTATTGCCAATATCGTGAATTTTGATCACATTCCTTAATAATATTTCACTCTTTTCTGTGTTTTGAAATGTGAAGCACTGATTCTCAATGTTTACAACACGATACAATTTCCAATTTTTAGCGTAGGCCTACCGTATATCTGTACATGTAGCGAACTAGGGCTCAACTTCATTTCTAGAGCCCACCACTAAAATTGGTCTGGCTAGAACCCTGGTGAACAATATAGTGTATTGTGCATTACGTACTTGTCTCATACATGTACATGTATGTAAGGCGGCCCTCACCGCAAAACCAAAACAAAGGATCTCAAATTCATTGTACCCCATTGTAAAAACAACAAAAGCTTCGTAGGGTTAGATTTACGCCAGCCATCCAGACAAAAATATATACACGATATACTGTGTATTTTATAATCTGTACATAATTTCCAACTCACTGGATTTTGTGTGGCCTTCGGAGTGCAATAAACTTTATCCAGCAGACAGAAATCTATAGGCATTAAATGTAGTCATTATTTCTGACTGCTTAAGCGTGACATTTAGACGATTCTGTTGTGAGAACTGCACAGGCTCTGACCTTTCAGCAGACATCTAGACTTAAAGGTAATTTCATTCTTTGGTTTTTGTCAAAGAAATACAGATTCATGGGCGAAAATACCAGGACAGATACAGTTACAGTCATCTGTGAAAATTTCAGTCCCTTACGGTGCCACTGCCAAGTGGTGTGACAAAAGAATGTTGTCGACCAAGTTCCTAAAAGACCCAAACTTACTATTTCTTTGTTTTTCTTCGTTTTCTTGGTTAAATACGGGTAATCGTAACCGTAACCGAAAAGCAGATGGGTAACCGGTTACAAAATTATTTGTAAACTTACAGCCCTACAGTTGGCTCTATCATAGTTTGTTGTACATGTATTGAATGGAGAGAAACTATAATACAGTATACATGTAGGACTACTGGAAGTTGAAAGGCCTAGCCAGGCCCTGGCCTTCAGGCCTGAAATCCTCCTTTTACAAGCTCTGGACTTCAATACAATCATGACAATAGAAGCTGCTTAGAATCACTCAAGCCAGCCAGGTCCCTGGGTGGCCAAGCCAGACCAGTTGAAGACCTGCACACATTATCATACTCATGTGGCTATTGAGCTTCAAAGCGATATGAAGCTGGGATTAAAGAAAGCCACAGAGCCTGAGTAAAGCCCATGGCTTGGTCCGCTCTACAGTCGGTCGCTGGGCCTGACCGACCAGGGTGACCAGTACCCCACTCTCAGAGAATTCATACAAGTATGTAATGAAATGATATATTTATAAATTGTACAGTATAGTGCACCGCTTGAATTTCGTGAAAAAAAGCACAGCAGGTCTAGTAATTGAAGGATTTTACTAGACCTGAACTTTTTTCACTAGACCTATGGCATCCATGTACATAGGAAAACTGCAATTGTATGCAATATTGTGTCACAAATCATCAATTTAGGCACCATTTTAATTGTGCAAGCAAAACAAAATCACTAGACAGCCGGACTAGAGCAGTACCGTACACACTTTACTAGATGGACACTGAAATCACCATCTAGACTCAATATTTCGAGCCCTGTAGTGTACAGTGTATCAATTTAGCGTAACATGCAACATTCATGGACCATCTTAATCCGGAGAGTGTTCTCTTTCTTTCTGTTGAAGGCAGGCATGGTTCTACGGGGGGGCTAGGGGGGGCTGTAGCCCCCCAAAAATGTTGTCTAGCCCCCCCAAAAAAATGCAAGTGAAAAAAAAACATTCTTGAAAATACTAGATTTTTTCAGTTATTAAGCGCCAATTACATAAAAACGCGTTGTGTGGGCTATAATGTGCACGTTTTTCGACCCCTAATAAGACATAGCAGAAGCGAGTGTTAGAAGAACCCAAAATATTGGGTCTTCTAGCCCCCCAAAAAAATAATGGCTCTTCTAGCCCCCCAAAATGTTGGCTCTAGAACCGCGCCTGGTTGAAGGTACAGTAATATCATACTTTGGTTTTTGTCACAGTACGGTGCCCACTTTTGGAGAAAACGGCCACGGTATTAATTTTTAAATCTTGTCACCATCACCTTTTTATTTAAAAGATGAAACATTGTTTTTGGTCATCGTTTTACTCTTTTCTGGATAAATACAACATTTCAGGCAGAAAAATGTTTATAACGCCAACGGTATATTTTTTTTTTACTATCACCATCTTTATACCGGTGTAAGTTATATTGGTACATGTAAATCTGTGGAGATTTCTGTTTCAGTATGCTACCAAAGTATGATAGTATCTTTAATTAATTAATTCAGTTATTTTTCACATTTTGTATTAAGAGACCTTTCAAGTTTTCATGGAGCCGATCAACCGGGGCCAATTTCATAAACTGCTAAGCACTGGTGTCGATTTCTTTTCATGATTGGGGGGATAATTGGTGATTTGTTGTCCTATGCGAGGGAGCGAAGCGACCAAGCGGGGGACGCTGTTGGAGGTGGGATACCCCCTCCCAAACCAGGGACTTTTTAATAGAAACAGAGTCGAAAAGTCTCATTTTGAAGCATTTAAAACTCTATTCAGAAGAATTAAACATAGTATAAATTCACTGCGAAGACTAAAAAAAACAAAAGGAACATGTAATATTTCTATACAATAAACTTGAATGACATTCAACCTTAAAATATTGGGGGGGGATGATAATACACGCCACCCCCCCCCCCCCCCCCACCTCAAATATTGGGGGGGATATATCCCCCCATCCCCCCCGGGATCGACACCCATGCTGCTAAGCACAAACAATTGCTTTAATAGTACAAAAATGTCTTGCCCAATAAAACAAACCACCATTGACAATTCCATTTGATATTCATGGTCAGCGAACAACATCCAAAAAACAATCACAAGTGATACACAACATGTGGAAATATGGTTTTTAACCCTGTTTTTATTAAGACAGAAATGTCATGCTTAGCAAATTTTTGTGCTTAACAGTTTTATGAAATTGGCCCCAGAACTTGTACAGCAAGGTTATCACAGCTGGCATGTATTACATTGTTATATTGTACACTATACTATAACCAAGGATGCAATATTTACAGATACTGTAGTTGACCCATTGTAATCAGCACTTGTTCAACTAATATTTATTTTGTTTCTGGTCACCATCTCTGCAACGGGAAGTGAGATTCCTTCCTGTCTAGAATTGAAAACGGCAACTTGATCACTTTCAACTCTGGATCACGCATGCTACGTGTGCAAGGATACAGTGTACACACTACCCTTCATTGTACTTTGTACATGCACTGCACAAAGAAAAGTGACACCTCACTTTGAGAGTTCATTTCACCCGAGAAAAAAGTTTTAGGGTTTGTTTGCAACAAGATATAGTATCCATGTACAGTATGGGTGCTTCAGCCATTGTAATTTGTACCAATCTGTGTTTTTGGCTGTAGCAAAATAAAAACCAAAAAAAATTGCAGTTTGATTTGCTTTCAAACTTGAACATGTTTCTGACAAATATTGCTTTTAAAAGCCTAGCTGCATTACTGTACCTAAAGTAATGGTGTACATTTGAATGACTATTATTTTTTAGCTCTGTGTTTAAAAAAACATTTGACACAATTGAAATTGGAAGGTGTTTGGCTAAAAAAAAAACCACCATTTTTATTCCACTGCACAAGGGCTATAAATTTAAGAAATCACCGCCTGGAATACGCATTTTCAGATAGAAGAATTTGGAATTATTTGCTCCAAGCCAGATTCAAGATTTTCTATGATTTATTTGGAAACTTGACATCATTTTGAATTATTTGCACAATACATATGATGATAAAGTGTAGGGCTACAGTAAATTCACTCCGTCAGGAATGTGAGTGGCCTCACCAAAAGAATTCTGAAAACCGTGACGAAAAAGCTAAAATTACTTTTGTACGTACTACAGAGCAGGTGTACAAAAATACTGAAATTCTGAGTTCAAATATAAACAAACAAAATTGAAGTCAGATCAAAATCTGAAGTCTCACACCCTTGTAAAGTAGGGTGGCACTGTAAAAAAGATCAACACTTGAATTTAACAAAATATATGCCCTACAGTAAACATCACGATATTCTGGTATCATACAAGAACAACTACAAAATGTAATACTGTATGTACAGTGGAACGCAACTATAACAAACACCGTAACTGGAATGCGCAGAACTTGTTTAGCAGGCCTAGATACATTGTACATTTTGTACAGTACCGGTACATAACAATTGGGAGCCAAGGATGATGTTCGGTATACAGCCAAATGTTCAGTATAGTGGCATTCCACTGTACTTTCAGCCTTACGATTCTAGTCAATTGTTAGCTGCAATAACTGTAGCCCAATATTACTCCTGACGTTGTTGTCGTACGTCAGGAGTACATGTACATGTAATATTGGCAACAGTTATACTGCAGCTAGTCAATAGTTAGAATTCAGACACGGTAGGCCTACAAACATTTTTTAAATTGATGTGTAAAACTTTCTTTAAATATTTCTTCATATTTTGTTGGCGTAACATGGTCAATGTTCATGTTAAGATAACAAGAAATGGCTTGATACAAATGTATTGCCCCTGAAAAAAAAAATTATCTTTTTTTTTATCTAAAAGTTTTTATCTAAATCATACATGTATCAAAGTGCATACATCATGTAAGTGACTTTTTAAACAAAACAGATAAACCCAAAAAATAACTGTAAAAAAATGATAATAAAATGTAGAAAAAAAATGTACACATTTTGTAGAAAGACGTTTGCGACCCAAGCAACAGTTTTGAGCCAAGACAAAATAATGGAATCAAGTTACTGTCTCAACACCATCATGATGATGAATGACGAAGGTAGAAATAGCAAGTTGAAAAAAAAAACAGGAAAAGAAATCTGTGTTCAAGCTGACCAAAGATGAAATTTTGACACTTTTTGGTGTAACGTCACAGTCTTCTGGGCCGTCTGCGTAATTATTTCCCTGGTAAGAACTGGTGATGTAACATCATGGAGTTACATGTATCACTAACAAAATACGACAGCATTTCTCCACGCACCACGCCTACCGTGATTTGCCGGTGTAGAGGTTATATCTGTCCCCCCTCAAAACGAGTCCGCGCGGACACATTTACGCCGTTGCGGCCATATACAGCTGTCCGCGGGGACACGTTTACATGGATGAATCTGTCCCCCTCAAATTATATCTGTCCCCCTCCAAAGGTTAATTGTGTCCCCCGGTTAGATTGGTCCCCCACCTCGTGATACGTAACCAGTCTACGTACCACCCATGCAGACTACGTTAGTGCATTTTACATTGTTTTAGGGCAGGGTGAGAAGAAGCATGAATTTTAATGCTCTTTTAGATCACGTCAAAGATGATGAACTGTGGATTTCTATACGTGGACGGATCGCGGATCGGCTGTGTATGATCGGCCATAATTATAGTCCGTGGGCCGTGAGGCCAAATTCGCTTTAGTTTTTGAGTTATACGTGACCATCATTACCGAATTTGTTCCCATTCGGCATGGATGTAGATCTGACATTACTGAACAAGAATCGATTTGTTCCCACGTCCAATTTGTGTTCCCTAAAGAGAAATTTGCGATAGAAAATCGTCAAAATTTACGTACAGAAAAAACATAAGAATAAACAGCGCCCTCAATCTGTAGAAAGTATTTATCTATATAATAAAACTATAGGAACTGCATACCCGTGCTATTTTTATTCCCGATGTAAAACCCTTTACATGATTGGAAACTGATCAAACTTCAACGTGATTATTTCTAGGGATATTTTATTTGTCGTTTTAATTATGGGAAAATTAGTTGAATGGTGGATGGAAAATATGACACATGTTTTTTAAGATGTTTCTCCCAGCAAAATTCTAAATGATGAGGAAGTAATAAACTGCTGCAAACCGCTAATCAACCAAAATAAGAGCCTAAAATAATCATTCTTGGGATTGGGAATGCCTGACGTTTTGAACCTGCCAGCTTAATCTAAATAAAATTACAATAAAAAGATTTGATGACAAGGAAAACAAAACAATTATCACAATGAGGTTGAGACTTCAATATAGTTGCATACATGACTTTATTCCCACAAAGGAATCTTTATTTCAAGCCACACACACTGTATGATCTCATTATGATTTTGCTGTTAAAATATTCCTGTCCAAAATGCTTATTATAAGATGTATATTTCTTTTTTAGAAAACACTTGACTTGAAATTTCTTGTCACGCATGATCAAAACTACAGTATTCTTTATATATTATAAGAAAATAATTGACTAAGTTTTTCAATAATATTCTCTTGGGACTCAGCTGGCCGATTAAGCTTATAATTTCCAAGTCAGTTTTAACATACATGTAAATCTTTGAATTTCCCAGTCAGTTTTCACATACATGCAAATCTTTGAATTTCCCAACCAGTTTTCACATACATGTAAATCTTTGAATTTCCCAGTCAGTTTTCCTTTCCTTCAGTATTTTTGCTGATGCAAATCAAACTGATAGAGCCTGAATTTGAACATGAAACTATGTCTGTATGTACATGTACATTGTACATAGAAAAACCAGAAATGTGATATTAAAGGGTCTCTGCAATGGGAATATTATGGCTTGAACATGTGCCAATATAAAAACTGTACATGGGGACTGTGATTTTACCCACTTCCTCACACTGATTCAGGGTTAAATTCAGCGGTTGTTTTATCTATAGGTTTTCTGACAGACCTTTTCCTCCTCAATGGGTTTTATTTTGCCAACTGGTGCCAACTTTATTTTCACTCAACTGGTGGTGTAATTTTTTTACCAAACCATTTCTGTAGGTCAAGTTTGCATCTTCATTTTCTATGTTTTTTCATTATATTTTTTCTGTTGGTTCCCTACATGAGTATGCGTGAAAATCCCCCGTTTTACAAAGCCATTCAAAGGAAAACCAAATGCAGGTTTGAAACCAAAATAAGACATGCCATTCATTATTTGTCAGTACATTCTCTGTATGAAGGCAATAAAATAACCTGACTGAAAAAGGCACTGCAGCAACCCTTTAAAAATCAATTTGTCACCAAGGGGTTGGTTTAAAATGTTAAAATGATTTCTGAAATAAAATTATTGCTCACACATTGACTTGAGTAGTGCTTGTGATGCAATTGAATCAAGGGCAACTGATATATTTTTTTTAACCTCTAAATTTTGGCGGTGGAGGTTAATCTTGACTTTCTCAAGTTTCAAGAGCTCCTCATGAAACTTGAGCTGCCTAATTTCAGTTGCCCTTTGGAGAGAAGATAGCTGGGAGGAGATTGCCTGAATCTGTTCCTGCAGCTGATGTACTTGATCCTGTAAGGCAGTGAAGGCAGTCGTTGAAGGGGTTGCTTCTGCCATGTGTTCTGCTCTTGTTGCCGGTGGTACATCAGCTGATGTAGTTGGGGTTGCCACATCTTGGGAGGAATCCTAAGTTGAAAATGGTAACACCATTTCATGTGGAAATTAATCCTACTAATTCAGACAGCACACATGGCATAGGATAATTTTTACTATTGACTGTTTTATTGAGTGATCAAAGATTGTGAATAAATTTGAGGGGCTTTTCTCCATTGATTTGTTTGTTCATTCAATCTGTCCTTGTCTATGCTTCTTTCTTTTTGGGATGATGGGGGTGGTTGTGGAGGTGAGAGTCCAAAGAAATATTACCTGTGACATTTTGAGGTGTCTCAGCACCAGTTGGGTCCACTTCTGTGTCCTTGCCTCTGATGCCCTCCAATGACTCCCTTGCCATGACTTCATGCAGAGGTGCATGGCTTTTGAAATGTCAGGTTTTGGACCACCTCCTGAAAATCAAACATTCATTAAAAATACATGTATGTTCATAAATTATATTGGGAATAAATGAAGTGGTAAAAGTGCCCAGTTACAACTATGGATATTTGTCTGAGTTTAATTTGTCTGAATTATAAATGCACTCAGTAACAAAAATAAAGTGATTTTAAAATTTGCACAATACCAATTTCACACAAGGTACATATTTTAGATTGGAAAGTGCTGCAAATAATGTGTACATGGCAATTTAAATAAATAAGTGTTTTGAACACTAGCACTATAATATAGCATTCCAATAACATTTTAATGACAACATTTACCAGTTTGTCCCATCTCACTCCTCAACTTCTTTACCCTGTCCTTCAGAGAAAACCACTGCTTTCTCACTTTCTTCCACTCCCTTCCATTGCCACCCACAGCATTTACAGCCTGGGTACATTTCTGCTAGTACCTGGCCTTTCGCTCTTCAACCTGTATCATGTGTATGAAAAAAAGAGAATTCAGTATACCGTGATTTAAATGAAAGTAAAAAGTCAATTGTTTTTCTATTTCTACTTGTGCATGGTAAATACACAAAAATACTGATACCTTTTTGGAAGTACTCATGGAATAGCCAAAGGTTGAACCTAAATACAGAATCATTCATAATTTGGTTGTTCACTTGAAACATATAGACCAAGAAATATTGCTGTCACAGGAGTTGCATTTGAATTTAATGCTGTATGAAAATTAATGCCGTCTACGGTGGTAGTAATGCAGAAACCTAATAATCGGTACTTGTTATTGAAGGGTTAGGCTATAGTACTAGAACTATAGTAGTACTAGCCTATACATAAACAGCAATAGGCTAGGCCTAATTATAGTTTAGGCCTCTACAAGTACAAGTACAACTAGGGCCTTAAAGGCTGCCCACAGTACATGTAGGCCTACAGACATAGGCCTAATTATATGGATGACCTAAGTCAAAACCAACAGTGCGAGCGTTTAACTTTAAGTTGTTGTACAAATTAAAAAAAAATAAGCCCCAAATCTTCTAAAATTCTTCAAAGCATCATCACTCATGGAAAAATAGTGATTCTCCCAAATGATAAGACCTAGTTTTGAGTGTAGTGCACATTAATGCAACAGTGATTAATAATAGGCCAAGCCTATCTGTGCTGTAGTGTAACGTTACTCCGATAGGCCTATTTATAAGTATACACTGTGCATAGGCTATGGCTATGCATTGCATGCATAATGATAATGCTGTGTACATGGTGTAAGCTTTCTCCAGCTAGATTGACATTCTTGCTTGAAAAACTGCATTAATTTGTTGCTTCTATCTGCTAAATTTGGTCTCATTGAATAGAGAATGTTGACATCTAAAAGTTAATCAGCAGTGAATATATAAATGATGGGAATTTAGTGATAAACTTACCATTTTTCTTTCCTTTTTTTGCAAAACAAAATGGTGGAATCTAAGTTTGCAAAATCCTCTGCAGCTGCATATGGGTCAAGGGCATATTTGACCTCAGGCTCTTTCACTATCATTAAAGATAGGAACTTTTCATTTTATTTTACAAAAATTGTTCAAAACTTAGGAAGATTCTTTCTTCCTAAGAATTGTCTTTTCCAAATTGTTCCTAAGTTATTTAGGAACATTTTATTTAGGAAGATTCCTAAGTACTCTTTATGAAATAGAGCCCAGCAGGGGGGACACAAATTACATGGAGGGGGACAATTTAAACTCAGGGGGGACATAATTAACACGCCGGGGGGACACTTTTAGCTGGCTGAATCTGTCCGGGGGGACACGTTTTGAGGGGGGACAGATATAACCTTTACACCGGCCGTACTACACGGGGCCACCGCTGCGTCTACACGGCATGATCCACGGGTGGTGACCGCTGCTAAATCACACGCCACTACCGCGACTTAAAATAGACAGAAACTTAATGAAAATGTCACCAACTTACCCTGGAATCTGCAGCGATAATGTCTTCCACTCCGATGTTTTCCGTTTACAGCCTAACGAGAGTTAGATCCTTGCAATCAATGTAACAAAATGTGAATTGAAAGACGTCCGATCCGAGTGATAAATAAATTACAACATAAAAAAACCTGCAACAATGTAATTAATTGTGATCAGGTAGGGGTCAATAGGTGGCGCTATTCAGGGACTCAAGGTTGCACCCAAGTAAATAAACTCCCATAGACAACAGTGATAAATCCTCGAACTTCAAAAATCATTTAAAAATATACAGAACTCTCACAGCTGTTCAAGAAAAATGATGAGGAACATGTCACCTTTCATTTTCTTTTCATTTTATGGTAGGGTGACCATTGAATTTTTGAGATATACTCATTCTCAGCTGACCACCCCTAAAACAAGGTATGGATCACTCCAATCAAAGAAGCCATTTTCAAAAAAACATCCCTCTGCAAAGCGGCTGAAATAGACCCACTTTCTCACCCAATTGCATCAAAAATGGTCACAAATGGAAGCCCAGAGTCCAGGCAGGAGGTCCAGTGCCATATTTCTCCAATCCTTCATTTTCATAGCTCTCACAACTCTCTTATTTAAAATATATTGAGTGCTTAACTTTTATTAATGAGCTCGGCGGACGGATTTTGGCCCTATTTACTTGGGTGCACCCTCAATGGGTGCAACAACCACACAATAATATCATTCCACAGACCATCAAATAACCACAAGGGAAACTGACTGAAATTAAAGTACATGTAATTGAAAAATTAACAAAGACAAATTGACTGGAGGGGGTTTCGAACCGGCGACACCCTGAATACCGTATAATAGATACCAAAATTCAATGTGAACCTGTCCCACCCATGGGCCAATTAAAAGGCACTGCTTAGCACAAGAACTTGCTAACCATGAAATTTCTGTCTTGATAAAAACAGGAATAACAACCAAAATGTCCATGTGTAATCGTGTTATCACTTTATTCACTTGTGATTGTTCTTTGGCTGTTGTTCACTGACCATGACTATCAAATGGGATTTTTAATGGCAGTTTGATTTACATGTATTGAGCAAAGACATTTTTGTGCTAAGCAAATTGTTTATGCTTAACAGCTCCATGAAAATGATTAAATTGGCCGGTTTTGCGACAATACTAAAAAATAATATCATTGGTCAAATCTTGATTTTTCAAATTCTTTACAATTTTGTTGTTGTTGTTTTTTTTTCAGATGAGATAATTATGCCAATTACCCCCAGAAAAAAAAATAAAGATGTGTTTTTTCCCCCAAATAATTATGTGTACACTGCATGTATATAAGTTCATAATCCAAAATATCCAGGAGCCTCGTAGATTTGGCTACACACTGGCAAATATTTTAAGATTTAAAATTTCTTTTAAGATTAAGGCTTAAGATTATGACTAAATCTTCAAATTCAGGCCTTGTTTATGACTTTCTGACCCCCCTTCACTTATTTCCAATAATTTAATATCTAATGTTATTAAATTAGAAAATTATTAAAACCAAAATGTGTTCATTTCCTAATAAAACCTTTCAATTTACAAAATTCTTGGAGTTAGGAGTGCCTCGTTTCAATTCTAGCAGAATCTTTATAAAAGGCTAAGGTTTATTACTTGTATTGCCCTTCAATAGCGCTCCGCACTAATGACATCACACGTGTGATTTGGCCAGCGCGCGCATGTACAAAATCCCCGGATGTCAGACAAACTTCACATGCACATGCACACAAGCACTCACACACGTTTGTATGGTTGCAATGTTTGTCTGAGATCTGGTGCACTATTTTTTAGCGCAAGTGTGGAGCGCTATTTTAAGGATGCAACACCTTTAGAAGGATAAAGAGTGACAAAATTGACACAATTTCCACCAGAATAAAAAATACATGTAATTGACATTCTCAGGCAGAAAATGTTTTATTCCATCGGGAGCAGGAAAGAAATTTCAAATAATCCTCATTTCATGAAGAGCATAATGTTTCAACTAGTTTTCTTCTTAAAGGTCTTAAAGGTAATATCATAATTTGGTTTTTATCAAAGAAATACAGATTCATGGGCAAAAATATCAAGACAGATACAGTAACAGTCATCTGTGAAAATTTCAGTCCCATACGTTGTCCAGTTTTTGAGAAAACAGTTTAAAAAAGCCACAGTATTTCTTAGGTCTTTTCTCTATTATTTTTTATCTTTTAAAAGATCAAAAAGATTTTTGGTCGTTGTTTCACTAATTTCTGGATAAATACACCATTTCAGGCAGAAAAATGTTAACAGTATGTTTCTACCACCACCATCTTCATACCCTGTAAGTTATACGTAAATCTGTGAACATTTCTGTTTGGGTTTCCTACCAAAGTATGATACTACCTTTAAGATTATATTGGATTGGTGAAGATAAAAAATAAATAAATAATTCCTTGTTCAGATGACTACATGTAGCTTAAAGGTATAATACATGATTGGTAAAGGTCACAGAACAGCATTCACACTTTGTCTAATCCAGCATGTACATGAAATGATGAACCTGTAAAAATTTGAGCTCAATCGGACATTTGAGTCACAAGAAAATAGCGACAAATCGACACAATTTTTCTTATAGAACATAAAGAATGGTTTTGATCTTACCCGAGATGAAAACTGTTTTTGGTCTTTGTTTGGCTAATTTGTGGATAAATACAGCATTTCAGGCAGAAATATTTTGACATTTTGTTTATACCAGCATCATCTTCATACCCTGAAAGTTATACCATAAATCTGTGAACATTTCTGTTTGGGTTTGTTACCAATCCTGTACAGTACCTTCTTCCCCCTCCACCTTGCTCTTCTTGACGACCACAGAAATATTTCATGGCTTATTTTTTTCAACCAACAATTTGTTTTCTAACAAATTTGACAGAACGAACAAAGATAATTGACTATTGGGGTCACCACCAACGTAGGGCCGGATAGCTCAGTTGGTAGAGCACCTGTACAGTATTCAGGAGGTCGCCGGTTCGAATCCCGCTCCAGTAAATTCTTCTTTGTTCACTTTTCAATGACTTTAAATTCAGTCAGTTTCCCTTGTGGTTATTTGATGATTACATTTTACAGAAAATGGCAAGAAATCACGTCTCCAGCCTCCTTTAAAGGTAGTATCATACTTAGGTTTTTATCAAAGAAATACAGACTCATGGGCAAAAATATCAAGACAGATACAGTAACAGTCATCTGTGAAAATTTCAGTCCCATATGTTGCCCACATTTTGAAAAAACAGTGAAAAACGGCCACAGTATTTCTTAAGTCTTTTCTCTTTTATTTTTGATCTTTTAAAAGATCAAAACGATTTTTGGTCGTTGTTTTACTAATTTCTGGATAAATACACCATTTCAGGCGGAATGTTCTGTTTTGGTGTCTTACCAAAGTATGATACTACCTTTAATTACAACACAGTCACCCCCCCCCCCCCTTCACTCCCCGCACAGTGGTAGATGAAATGAAATATTGGTACAGGTAGGTAAATTTTTCGTACAAATTTTGTTTACATTTAACAGAAACTGGTTAGTGGTTACGGTTTCTCAAAGGAAATTCCCACAGGTAAGTTTCATGTCACGCATTTTGAAAACCAAATGATAAAACTGAATCTACCTTCAAATATCCAGCATGGTCAATCCTACTTTAAAACCCCTTCTGCCTGGGAAGAATCTGTAGCAGTTTGCGTCACGAGGCCTCATAGTGTGAGAATATTCATAATTGCTTTGCTATTTCCATTGAAATACAATGCTCATTGTGGGTCATAAACCATGCATTACAACATAAACCACACTGTGGTGTATTGTGGTAATCAGGATACCACACTTACCACAGGACAAACTGTGTGTGGTAAACTGTGGTAAGCAGGTGGGTTAGGGTTAATCTAATTTAACAACTGATTATAAAGATCAGCTGGAAATCTGCATTTATCATAATCAAAGGATAAGAGATGTGCAAGTTTACAGACAAAGCGTTGACAACATTACAAATCATGCCCAAACCTGGGGCATTTCATAGAGCTGCTTAAAGGTACAATACATAATTGGTAAAGGTCACAGGACTGCACTCATACTTTGTCTGATCAAACATTGTACATGAAATAATAAACCTGTGAACATTTGAGCTCAATCGGACATCTGAGTCCAATAGCAAAAACCCGACTGACTTTTTCTTATAAAACATGAAGAATACCATGTAGTTTACTTTGTTTGTTCCAAAAAATCGTTCGGACAAACGATCTTTGGAAAAGACACTAAATCTTGATTTCCTTGAAAAACCCAGCATCTGATGAACCAAGATTTCCCATGGTGACTGTTTGCACTGTTTACAAACTGTTGAGTCCGTTTTCTGTCTCAAACTCAATAAATTTTTTTTGGAGGCCTTTCAAATCCTACATGCTCACTCTAAGCATCAAACTTTGCATAAGCACCAAAAACCTTGGTAAATTAAATCAGTATGCCAGCCAAAACTCCTTGTGAATGTTATGCTCAGCAAACAATGGTCCAATACAAGTCAAAAGCAGTAAACATCACATGAAAATGTGGCTGGTACAGTAATCCTGTTTGATCAAGGAAGACTTTTCATGCTTACAAATGTAAGCGAAAAGTCGAAATTGGCCCCTGGTGGAAACAGATCATGTATAATATAGTATGGTTTGTCTGATTGAGTTGGATCCAAATAGCGCCCTCACATGGTGGCATACGTATTGTGAACTGCACATAATTGCTCTGAAATTATAACATGCCCTCCAGATGAGTGCGTTAACAAGCTACATGTATTCTAACAGTTGAAACAAACAAAGTGTACAGAGTAAAATTACCAACAACAACAACAACAACAAAACAACAACAACAACAGCAACAATAACAACAACAACAAAACGCCAAGAAATCTTCAGCTTGTGTTGTTGTGAGTAAGTTTGGTAGAGGTAGGTAATACTTGTGAGGATCGGCTGGTTAGAGTGACCGGGATTGTTTGAACAGATGTCTTTTGGGAGGCTACGGTAGTCTTGCTGGCCAAGCCGGCCAGCTGTTGGGCCTCGGTAGTGACCGTTATGGTCTCCGTGAAAGGTCTGTCGGCAGCCTGAGTGACCCCCACGGACCCTTTGAACATCTGGGCAAAGAGGCTGTTGGGCAAGGTCTGGCAAATCTTCTCCATGAACCTCCGCTTCTCCTCGGCGGCGGGCTTGTGGATCTTGCCCATGAGTGTCTGAGCGAAGGGATCCTTCTTCTTGAAGACATCGCTGATCTTGACGGGCTTGGAGCTGCCCTTCTCCAGGCTCGGGCTCGGGTCCTCTGTTTGGACGTCGGAATCTCCGCCTTCCATCTCGCGGCTGAGGCGCTCCATCCGGAGGAGAACCGCGATCACATGGTTGCAGCACTGGTACAAGTTGGACGTGCACGTGCAGCAAGACACCAGGATGTCGTTGTCGCACGTGGTCAGGATCTTGACGATGTTCGGGGTCTTGATAGCGTCGAAACACTTCCCGGTCTTGTGAAGCGGGGCTATGGTGCCTTTCACAAAGACGTAGCGGTTGTCGGCGGCGGTGTGCACCTGGATGCTGCGCACGCAGACGGCCTCCAGGAACTGGTAGGCCTTGCTGGACTTGAAATCGCTCAGGTAGTAGGTCTCAAAGGCTTCCTTAGTCAGGACGTAGTGGAAGATCTTGCCCACGTCTATGCTGGGAAGTCCCGAAATGTCTTCAGTCCACTCGTCCTCGACGTCCGGGTCCACTAGACCGATCTCCTCCAAGAGACTGGCATACTCCCCCTTTTCCTCTCCACGTTCGATCTTGAATTTCTTGGGTTCGCTGGGGCCGGATTTTTTCTTGCGTTGCTGGGCGAAGAGACAGCGTTCAGCCAATTCCGCTCGACAACCTACGTAGAAACACAATCACAATGATATCATTGCCTGAGCTACTTGAAGGCAGTATTCAAATAATTTCAAGCAGTTCCGAAGCTTCTTTTTTGTCATAGCATTTTGGATTGGACTCCCTTATTCCAATTAATCCCACCTGCATACCACAGTTTACCAGTAACAGTCTTTCCTGTGGTAAGTGTGGTATCCTGAATACCACAATACACCGCATATGGTTTATGTGGTGTGGTCAATTCTGCTTAGCACAAAATTTGCTTGAAAAATTTTTCCTTGATCAAACAGGATTACCAGTCAAATTTTCATGTGATGTTTACTGCTTTTTGACTTGTATTCTCCCATTGTTTGCTGAGCATAAAATTCACAAGGAGTTTTGACTGGCATACTGATTTTATTTACCAAGGTTTTTGCTGCTCACACAAATGTTGGTGCTTACATGTATGTAGCTCTATGAAATTGGCCCCTTGTCTTGTGTGGTAGGTGCAGAGGGTAAGGGTTAATAATATCCAGTTCCCCTGTGGAGACTGTGGTAATGTGGGGTAAGCAGCTCTTGTCTTGTGTGGTAGGTGCAGAGGGGTAGGGTTAATATCCAGTCCCCCTGTGGAGACTGTAGTACTGTGTGGTAAGCAGCTCTTGTCTTGTGTGGTAGGTGCAGAGGGTTAGGGTTAATATCCAGTCCCCCTGTGGAGACTGTAGTAATGTGGGGTAAGCAGCTCTTCTCTCGTGTGGCAGGTGCAGAGGGTAAGGGTTAATATCCAGTCCCCCTGTGGAAACTGTAGTAATGTGTGGTAAGCAGCTCTTGTCTTGTGTGGTAGGTGAAGAGGGTTATGGTTAATATCCAGTCCCCCTGTGGAAACTGTGGTAATGTGTGGTAAGCAGCTCTTGTCTTGTGTGGTAGGTGCAAAGGGTTAGGGTTAATATCCAGTCCCCCTGTGGAAACTGTGGTAATGTGTGGTAAGCAGCTCGTCTTGTGTGGTAGGTGCAGAGGGTTAATGTTAATATCCAGTCCCCCTGTGGAGACTGTGGTAATGTATGGTAAGCAGCTCGTCTTGTGTGGTAGGTGCAGAGGGTTAGGGGTAATATCCAGTCCCCCTGTGGAGACTGTGGTAATGTATGGTAAGCAGCTCGACTTGTGTGGTAGGTGCAGAGGGTTAGGGGTAATATCCAGTCCCCCTGTGGAGACTGTGGTAATGTATGGTAAGCAGCTCGTCTTGTGTGGTAGGTGCAGAGGGTTAGGGGTAATATCCAGTCCCCCTGTGGAGACTGTGGTAATGTATGGTAAGCAGCTCGTCTTGTGTGGTAGGTGCAGAGGGTTAGGGGTAATATCCAGTCCCCCTGTGGAGACTGTGGTAATGTATGGTAAGCAGCTCGTCTTGTGTGGTAGGTGCAGAGGGTTAGGGGTAATATCCAGTCCCCCTGTGGAGACTGTGGTAATGTATGGTAAGCAGCTCGTCTTGTGTGGTAGGTGCAGAGGGTTAGGGGTAATATCCAGTCCCATCCCCCTGTGGAGACTGTGTGGTAAGCAGCTCTTGTCTTGTGTGGTAGGTGTAGAGGGTTAGGGTTAATATCCAGTCCCCCTGTGACAATGACAATGAATGACAAAGAATTACATTGTCAATTGTCAATTGACAATTCATTGTCAGAGGATTAGGGTTAAGGAAGGGATCGCATCTTACCAGAGACAGACTCTCCCATGTGAAGGAGGAAGTGCTTCAACTCGGCAGAAGAATACTCCAGAAAGAACTCAATGGAGGACGAGTTGCCAAGGGCGACGCCCAGTTCCATCTCATTTGCATCGGACTCCAGTGTTGCCATAGCGCCGTCGATAACCACATCAGAAGACTAGAAAACTAGAAATCATATAAAAAAGTGATGTAAGTTTGACTTTAAAGATGTTTTTTTCAGGAAATGCAAAGTAAGAAAAAGATTAATTATTCTGCTGCGATTCTGTTTTATATGTGGTGGTAAAGGGCTCATCGCACGCGATGTTGAGTCGAGTGGATGCGCCCTTTCAAAAGGCATTACCTGTGTAGTGTTAAAATAACCGATCGACTGGGTGCATTCGTTTAGCTAACACGGGTCAGCCCTTGGCAAGAATTCCACTGACGGCCATGACGGAAAAAAAGTTATATCCTCTAAAAGTTAACTTACTGGATACAAGTTAGGACCAACTTCAATCTCAGGAGTGGAAAGCTGGGTAGCACATCTGGAAAGTGAGTTTTACGGGGTATTTTGGACCCAGACTTCGGAGCAGTAGCGCACAACGGGGGCAGCCATTTTCTATCTGTGAACTTATGTGTGGTGAGCATGACAGAGGGCAAAGGGCACTGGAGCTGTTGAATATTGATGTTCAGGAGGGACCATTGTTTGGCGGGGGCGGGGGCGGGTGGGTGTGTTTAGTGTGAGGTAATAACGGTAGGAAAATTCAGGGAGGGTTTAGGTGTGGGGATTTCAAAAAAGCATTATTCTAGGGACATTTTTGGAAGGTCTGAATTGAATTGCGGTACGCAGCTTAGATTTAACCATTGCATATTGGGACTCCCCCGCCAGTTTTACTTGACCTTAACTTCAAATGGAACATATTAACCGTCTTCTGGCAGCAAGCGCTCGTGTGGCGTGCTCAGATAATCCATTGCATTTGTAATAATATTGTTGATTCTTCCACAGCCCGGGTTCGAATCCCAGTGAGATCAAGGTAAAAAAGTTGGAAAATAAGAGTGATAATGTAGGCCTAGATGAGGAAGGGATATAGGAGAGAGGTAGGAGAGAAGAAAGAAGTGTAAAGAGGGCGTTTTTTTTTTTTTTTTTTTTTTTTTTTTTTTTTATTTGCCCCCTTTTTTAAACCTTTCCCCCTAGTCACTGAGCCCCCTCTCACACCTAAAAACCCTCAATATAGATTCCCCCCCTTCTGAACTTGCCAAATATCAAAAAATTAGGTCAATTTGGCCATGGCCGTCAGTGGAATTTTTTCCCAGCCCTTACTGGGAATGGTCGCGCTAAACTGCACAAAACAAGCAAGAGAATGGGGACGAGGTTGACTGGTGTCGACCCGGGGGAGCTAAACGAATGCACCCATGATTACCTTAACATGTTTGTTGCCATTGTTTACTAAACATCATGGCTGACGAGCAGTGAAACCGCCAGTGAACACTTGTTTTCGCCACAACGAGTGGTAAAATTTTGTGATTTTGAGGCCAAAATTGGAGTTTTAATATCAAATTTTCAGAGCTGATATTGAGAATGACAACAGTTCATTTTGAAAAATTATTCAAACAAGCTTAACTCCATCGATTTCTTACCTGGAATCTGAATAAATTACCATCACTCATCAGACGACAACATAATTTCCTGAACAACGAAAGTCAAAATTGGAGCATGCAAAATTGAGAGCGCCCTCTATGTTCTTTTTTTTTTTTTTTACTGTAGAGGGCGCTCTCAATTTTAATTTTAAATGATTTACATCACAAGAGGGCGCTATTTATCAATTGTAATGCGAATCTTTTTCAGCTATCGCGTTAAAATTTAATAAACTAACATTGATCATAATGTAAAAAAAAACCTCAACCTTAATTGGCACACCATGAAAATGGCAGTTCGAATCTTTATGCATCTAATTCTTTTCAATTTGTGATGTGTCATCTGATCAAATTTGCCAAAATTTTTCATTTTTTTCAAGCTTTGGTCTATAACTTGTCTTAACCCCTTTATGCAATTAGCTCGCCTGTCCTAATTACACGTTCTCTATCATCTGCATGTTCCCACCAACAGAATGTCAAAAATGACTAAAGATCTTCTTCCCGTTGAAAGGTACTATCATACTTTGGTAAAAATCCAAAATAGAAATGTTCACAGATTTACGTATAAGAAATTAGTAAAACAACGACCGAAAATCGTTTTGATCTTTTAAAAGAAACAAAATAACAGAGAAAAGACTTAAGAAATACTGTGGCTGTTTTTCACTGTCTGTTTATCAAAAAGTGGGCACCGTGTGGGACTGAAATTTTCACAGATGACTGCTACTGTATCTATCTTTATGTTTGTTTCCATGAATCTACATTTCTTTGATAAAAACCAAAGTATGATACTACCTTTAAGGAATTCAAATACTTGGTTTTTGAATTTGCCAAAGACATGCCGATCCAGGGGCACAGAATATCAAGAACGATTATAGTAACAGTCATTATGCAATGTTGTTCGGTTTCACCTTCACAATATTGCGAAAATCAGGAAATGTATCAATCAAACTACTTGCCATCATGCAGTCAGAAGTCTTATTCTGTCCAGGTTGGATTACTGTAATGGGCTTCTCACATCTATTCCAGTATGTAATCTCACAAGACTCCAGCGCCTTCAAAACTGGGCAGCTCGTTTAATTTATCAAACAAACCGTAGGCAGGATGCCATTTCTCTGCTGCACTCACTGCACTGGCTACCCATCTCAAAACGTATTCGTTACAAGTTATTACTTCTGGTATATAAATCATTTCATAATCAGTCTCCGGAATATATGCAGTCCTGTATTCTGCCGTATGTTCCCTCTAGACCCAACTTACGTTCAAGTTCTAATCCTTTTCGATTGACTTTTCCACGTACCCACAATAAAGCCGGTGACAGAACATTCACAGTCTCTGCAGCAAAGGAGTGGAACAGTCTGCCCTCTTACATTCAATGTGCAGGATCTTTGGATCAATTTAAGAAAAAACTCAAAACCTACCTGTTCCACCAACAATAATAGAAATGATACAGATTTATTCGTGTGTATTAAGTTTATGTAATATTATATGTATTTACTATTTAATTTTCGTTTGTAAGCGCTGTGATTTAGTTTACTAAAAAGAGCGTATTAAATGCCGGTTATTATTATTATTATTATTATCTATGAAATGTACAGTTGCATAAGGTGCCCAGCTTTTGAGGAAACAGTGAAAAACGCTCGTGGTATTTTCAGATCTGTTCGCAGAAGTTTTGAGAAATGATATGTTTCTCTCACCATCTTTACACCTTGTTAGTCATTTATAGGTACATCTGGGGAAAAAAAATGTTTTGGTAAGTGCTACCAAAGTATGATAGTACCCTTCATGCGTCACTGAACGAGCAAAGCCAGGTCTCCTGATGAGGACTAGAGCAGGCTAGTCGAAACATCGAGACCTTATACGAGAAGTGCGAACGATACAGAAGTGCGAAAGTACGAACGAATTATTACATGGTGTTACTGCAAACTGATCCACATACCAATTGTCATCATGCACAGCCTCAAATCATCTTTAAAGCCAGGTATACTTATGATATAAAACAAAAATTACACTTGAGGAATAACATTTTTATTAAAATTATGTTTTTATTTGAATGTGCAAAATGTTTTAACCTTTGACCTGAAAGAGAATCAGATTATTAAATAACCACAAGAGAAACTGACCGAATTAATCTTAAGTCATTGAAAGGTGCACAAACAAGAAGTGGCTGGAGTGGAATTCGAACCTGCGACCACCCTCCAAGCTCCCCGAATACCGTACCGTACTCTACCAACTCAGCTATCCAGCACAATGTTGGTAGTCAAAATTGACAGTTATTCCTGCCCCGTTTGACAGTAAGGACCCATGAAACCACTAAAATATCGCTATATCCCAAGGATCATTATTTTAAAGCACACGCAACATTAGCAATGCTGCAAAAATGTGATAGAAATATAATGTAGGGCCTTTCATTGTATATAAATTATAGCAATACTACACTGCTGCAAACTGCCCATCGACCAAACAATGACCTAAAATATATAATATTCTTGGATTTATAGGAGGGTCTGACATTTCGATCCTAGCAGGATCTTTCTCAAAAGCTAATTAGAAAGAGAAATCGATAGAGAAAAAAAAACATTCTTTTCAAATAGAATGCAATTATTGTCACACAAGAATAGAGAGTGCGCCTCCAAGAGTTTGCAATGCGTTGGCCAATCACAATGCACGGATTTTGTCGACGTCATCATGTCGCGCATTGTGATTGGCCAACGCAATGCAAAACTCTTGGAGGCGCCCTGTTTGGAATTTCATTCGGTGATAATTATTGTCAACTGACAATAATTATTAAGAATTTATCTATCAATTTATGTTGCTCAAGTTTTACTATCAACACAAATTTCGGAAGATTTTTTAATGCATCACCGCACAAGCTTTTGATCAGTGTAAAACAATATACAGGGTGTCTAAAAAAACTATACACTTTTGAAATGGCTGCCAAATAACAAATTATATGATTCTTGGGGAAAAGTTTTACATGTATGGAAAGCTCAGACATTTCAAAAGCGGATATGTTTTTTGTAGACACCCTGCATACGACCAAGATTAATCCATAATACCGTTGTCATGCAAGGAAGTAACTCTTTTTTTTTAATTAGTGCGAATTATTAAAGAAAAATAATATCGCTTTTGACAATGCTCTGTAAATTAAGGCGATTTTCTTGACGTGAAAGATGAATTTTGAGGAATACTGAGTGCCAGTTGTGTAAACTTTTAATCCTTTAACAGAGAAATTAGCAAAAACATTTCTTATGTAAAAAAAAAAATCGCGATCGTTGGTCACCGAACATAATTTATGAATAATTTATTAAACAATCAATTTTTTTTTTATTAAAGAAGAAACCAATTGTGTTTTACCGCCACTGGCAGGATTCGTTTAAAGGTATGATAATACAATGATTGGTGTAGGTCACAGAACAGCACTCACACTATAGTATACGCCTGTGAATATTTGAGCTCAGTTGGACATCTGAGTCATGAGAAAACAGTGAAAACCCGGCTCAATTTTTCTTATAAAACATAAAGAATGGTTTTGATCTTACACAAGATCAAAACTATATTTTCGGTCTTTGTTTTACTAACTTTTCTGGATAAAATACACCATTTCAGACGGAAATATTTCACAACGGTATGTTTCTACCAGCACCATCGTCATACCCTGAAAGTTATACTTACAGGTAATACATGTATCATACTTTGGTTTTTATCGAAGAAATACAGATTCATGGGCAAAAATATCAAGACAGATACAGTAATAGTCATCTGTGAAACTTTCAGTCCCATACGGTGCCCACTTTTGAGAAAACGGTGAAAAACAGCCACACGGTATTTCTTACGTGTCTTCTCTTTTATTTTTGATCTTTTAAAAGATCAAAAAGATCTAAGGTCGTTGTTTTACTGACTTTCTGGATAACCATTTCAGGCGGAAACATTTTAACGGTATGTTTCTACCACCACCATCTTCATACCTTTATACGTTAATCTGTGAACATTTCTGTTTTGGTTTCTATACCAAAGTATGATACTACCTTTAAATAATGTGAACATTTATGTTTGGGTACCAATACTGTTTTGTACCTTAACAATATGTCTTGGATAATAATGGGAGACTTTTGGAGAGTCGGTCTTGAGTCAACAGCGCACGCGCAAACCATGCTTGCGCAATTGTGAGCATGCGCGTGTTGTATTGCGCGTGCGTGCGCGTGCGCTGTTGACCCAAGACCGGCTCTCCAAAAGTCTCCCATTGATGTGATCATTGAAATTCATGCAGTCTGTGCAGGTAGTAAACATAGGCGTAGATGCCGACGAAAACGACCAGAACCACTGGCATGATGACTCTCATCCGAGTGTCTATCAGCCTGGCCCAGGATCGGTGGCGACGGATGACCGTCTGGATTCGCATTTCTTCGGCGGACTCGGCGGTCGCCGTCGCGGTCGCCGTCGCCCTGTTACTGTGGTGGATAAATCCCAGAGGCTCGGAGTCGCGTTCATGGTGGTAGAAGAAGTATGGCTAGCAAGAGAAGAAAACGACAAAAAAAGTTTAGTGACTCTTTTTGTCGACATTCTGGGATGTACTTTTTAAGCAGCACTCCTTGGCATAGTTTAAAGGTATAATACATGATTGGTAAAGGTCACAGCACTCACACTTTGTCTGATCAAACATGAAATAATAAACCTGTGAAAAAATGAGCTCAATCGGACATAGGAGTCACTAGAAAATAGCAAAATCCAGACTCAATTTTTCTTATTACACATAAAGAATGGTTTCGATCTTACCCCGAGATCATAATTGTTTTCGATCTTTGTTTTACATTTCACGAACGCTTTGCGATCATCGCTAAAGCCCAAATCCATCGCTAAACGGAAAATTGCTACGCAAAGTAGCGATCCATTTTTTTCGTTTAGCGATGGATTTGAGCTTTAGCGATCATCGCAAAGCGTTAGTGAAATCGGCCCCTGGATAAAATGGGGCCTACACAATTTCAAGCGAAACTAGATGTGTTTGTTGACAAACACTGAGCTGTTTCGCGTATGTTTTTATAAATAATATGAAGAACAAACATGAACGCAATTGTCCTAGTACAGAGAAATTGCGGTGTTTTAATAGTCGTAAACAACTATAAGGAGCGTCGTCACTCGTCCATAAATATACATAAAGGTACATGTACATACACACGACCATGAGAAACACAGAAATGCGGGCAGAGTCTACTATAGGCCAGCACGCAGAGTATGTATGGTTGTGCATGGGCGGTGGAAACAGCAAAATGACTGATTTCCTAGCTCGTCGTACTACGTTAACATGTACACAATTGGCCCACTACTATGGATAGCCATATCAGCGGTCCAAGAATTTCCAAGGCCCGTGTTTTGTGTTATGTTTGACTCTAAATGGCAAAATTAATGATTAAAAAAAATCAATAAAAATTCAATCGATGACGTCATCGTGACGTCACTTCATATAAGGGATACAAGTACCATTTCCTACCTACCCACCAAGTTTCATTTCGATCGGATATTCGCTTCTATGTGTTTCCGTGAAAAAATGGCAGAATTAATTATTCAAAAATCAATAAAAAATCAGCCGATGACGTCATCGTGACGTCACTTTAGATTTAGGATACTAGTACCATTCCCTACCTATCCACCAAGTTTCATCACCATCGGATATTCCCTTATATGTGAATCAGAAAATCGGCTTTTTGATGACGTCATCATGACGTCACCACTTTTTGGTATTTTGTGGCATATGCCTGTAACATAACAAACATTTTACCGAAAGAATTTCGAAATTGCGATTTGTCGTTCAGGAGATATAAAGAAAAGGTCCAAAAATTGAATAATTCGTATAAAATCACACGATGACGTCATCGACACGTGACTGCAATTTTTGTCTATAACACGTCCCCATATACTTACATACCAAGTTTGAGTTGCATCGGACTTGCCGTTCCGGAGATAAAGAGCCCTAAAATTTGCACTTTTATGATTACGTAACTGTGCACGTGATGACGTCATGATGACGTACATACGCGGGGCACTATTCGGGGTGGTGGTCTAACTATGTGCCAAGTATGAAGTTGATCGGAATTAGCATAAGGGTAGAAGTGACTTGTATAAAAACCCTGTGTTATGTCTATGGGAAAAAAGTGGAATAAAAAAAAAAAAAAGAAACTAGATGTGTTTGTTGACAAACACTGAGCTGTTTCGCGTATGTTTTTATAAATAATATGAAAAACAAACATGAACGCAATTGTCCCAGTACAGAGAAATTGCGGTGTTTTAATTGTCGTAAACAACTTTAAGGAGCGTCGTCACTCGTCCATTAATATACATATAGATACATGTACATACACACGACCATGAGAAACACAGAAATGGCAGAGTCTACTATATGCCAGCGCGCAAAGTATGTATGGTTGTGCATGGGCGGTGGAAACAGCAAAATGACTGATTTTCTAGCTCGTCGTACTACGTTTACATGTACACAATTGGCCCACTACTATGGATAGCCATATCAGCGGTTCAAGAATTTCCAAGGCCCGTGTTGTGTGTTATGTTTTACTCTAAATGGCAAAATTAATGATTAAAAAAAATCAATAAAAAATCAATCGATGACGTCATCGTGACGTCACTTCACATTAGGGATACTAGTACCATTTCCTACCTACCCACCAAGTTTCATTTCGATCGGATATTCGCTTCTATGTGTTTCCGTGAAAAAATGGCAAAATTAATTATTCAAAAATCAATAAAAAATCAGCCGATGACGTCATCGTGACGTCACTTCAGATTTAGGATACTAGTATCATTCCCTACCTATCCACCAAGTTTCATCACCATCGGATATTCCCTTATATGTGAATCAGAAAATCGGCTTTTTGATGACGTCATCATGACGTCACCACTTTTTGGTATTTTGTGGCATATGCCTATAACCTAACAAACATTTTACCGAAAGAATTTCGAAATTGCGATTTGTCGTTCAGGAGATATAAAGAAAAGGTCCAAAAATTTAATAATTCGTATAAAATCACACGATGACGTCATCAACATGTGACTGCAATTTTTGTCTATAACACGTCCCCATATACTTACATACCAAGTTTGAGCGGCATCGGACTTGCCGTTCCGGAGATAAAGAGCCTTAAAATTTGCACTTTTATGATGACGTAATTGTGCACGTGATGACGTCATGATGACGTACTTACGCGGGACACTATTCGGGGTGGTGGTCTAACTATGTGCCCAGTATGAAGTTGATCGGAATTCGCATAATGGTAGAAGTGACTTGTAGAAAATCCCTGTGTTATGTCTATGGGAAAAAAGTGGAATAAAAAAAAAAAAAAACTAGACATCTATGGCTGTTGCAAACAGCACATAGGGCTTTTCCGCATATGATATTATAAATTGAATTACAAATATAAACTGTTATAAAAAGAAAGGGATTCCTTAATGGACAATTGAAAAAAGAATCATGGTTAAAGCTCTTACCACTTTTAAATGAGGACCTACTTCCTGTTTGACCGGAAGTAGAGGTCACAGATGTCAAGCAATGTGTCTCTAAGAAAGACCCTGCCTAACAATCACGTTTGGTGAAAGAATCAACTTAATATCTCAAACCGTTGATTTTTTTTTGATTTTTAAAATAACATACTGACACCACCGCAATTTCTTGTTTTAATCCAAAGAGGGCACCATGCATTTCTTATTGGGTGCATTCGTTTAGCTCCCCCGGGTCGACACCCGTCAACCTCGTCCCCATTCTCTCGCTTGTTTTGTGCAGTAAAACACGACCATTCCCAGAAAGGGCTGACCCGGGTGAGCTAAACGAATGCACCCATAGAAAGCGGTCAAAGTTAATTGTTGCGCATGCGTGGTTGTCTTGTCAAAACAGCATTTTACGCTAGCAACTATGACAAGGAAGTGAAGGTGAATACGGCATTTATAACCCAGGCAATCTAAATCGTGCGCGCGCCTGGCATTTAATTGACCAATTTACGTACAGAGCTAGCTCTGTACAAGTCAATGGGCTAGCGTGAACAAGATTTTAAAAAATCATAAAAAATCAAATGATGACGCTGTCTTGACGTAACTTAACAATTACAATCCCCAACCTCCATTTCCCCCACATACCAATTTTCGAGGCGATCGGCCGTTCCTACTTTGTGTTATAGAAATCGCATTTTTTATGACGTCATGATGACGTAACAGAATGTTTGTCTATGCAGTGTTCATCTACGGTGTATGCTGAAGAATTATCAAAAAGAAATTCAAAGATATCTTGTTTCGTTTACTAGATATCGTTAAACGAACTTTAATGACCCCAAATTTCAATAAATCATAAAAAATCAGGGAATGACGTCATGATGACGTCATTGCAATTTTTCGATATAACACTTCCCGACTTAGATACATACCAAGTTTCAACTTAATCGGACTTAGGGTTCGTTCATATTTGATGTCTGAAGTTTGCCCCTTTAAGACACTGTCACATGACACTTGATGACGTCATGATAGCGAAAAGTTTCGGGAGACAACTACCCTATATGGACTTCCTTCAGACCAGGTTTGGTTAAGATCGACTGTTTATAAATGACCAAAGTGGGGTCTAGAAAACCCCCGTGTTAAGTCTATGGGATTTTGGCGGAAGATGAGGAAGAAAAAACTAGAGGTTGTGTCTGTTTAAAACAGAACACATGGCTTTTCCGCATAATGATATAAAAATTAATATTTCTCCAATTAAAACACATTACTTATTTTGTTTGATTGAGACAGATGGTTTAAAAGTGACCGTATCTAAATGTAGAAAACTTGAGTTAAACAAATCACTTTTGGAGTTTTGAAGTGTACCCCTTTAATCTTACGTCACGTGTCTTGGCCACATAAAGTGGTTTTATAAAACTATGTGTGACTGTGTGCCATAAAGATGCAAACGGGTAAACACTGCTGTCTGACAACAAAGCACCCCTGGCACGGCCTAACGAATAACAGTCATCCGAGCAGACGGTTTTGAATGGCGCCCTCTTTTGATTAAAACAAGCAACTATGTACTTAATTGTTTAATCAAAAGAGGGCGCCATTCAAAACCGTGTGCTCGGATTACCGATTCATGCATTACTAGTATCTGAAAACGGTCTAAGTAGATTGTTGCGCGTGCGTGGTTGTCTTGTCAAAAACAGCATTTACGCTGTAGGCCACTATGATAAGGAAAAGAAGGAGAACACGGCATATATAAAGCAGGCAAACAACCTTTCGCGCGCCTGGCATGAATGGTGTTTAAATCGTATGTTTCATTTTATGACCAATATGTTCACGTACAGAGCTCTGTACAAGTCAATGGGCTAGCGTGAGAAAGATTTAAAAAATCATAAAAATTCAAGTGATGTCGCCGTCGTGACGTTACTTCATCATTACGATCCGCAACTTCCATTTCCCCAACCTACCAATTTTCGAGGCGATCGACCGTTCCTACAGTGTGTTATAAAAAGTGCAATATTTATGACGTCATGATGACGTCACTGATTTTTTGTCTATGCAGTGTTCATCTATGGTGTATACTTAAGAATTATCAAAAAGACATTCAAAGATATCTTGTTTTGTTTACTTGATATGGTTAAAAGAACTTTAATAACATAAAATGTCAATAAATCATACAAAATCAGAAAATGACGTCATGATGACGTCATTGCAATTTTTCGATATAACACTTCCCGACTTAGATACATACCAAGTTTCAACTCAATCAAACTTAGGGTTCGTTCATAATTGATGTCTGAAGTTTGCCCCTTTAAGACACTGTCACGTGACACCTGATGACGTCATGATGACGTCATTGATATTTTTCGATATAACACTTCCCGACTTAAATACATACCAAGTTTTAACTCAATCAAACTTAGGGTTCGTTCATAATTGATGTCTGAAGTTTGCCCCTTTAAGACACTGTCACGTGACACTTGACGACGTCATGATGACGTCATTGATATTTTTCGATATAACACTTCCCGACTTAGATACATACCAAGTTTCAACTCAATCAAACTTAGGGTTCGTTCATAATTGATGTCTGAAGTTTGCCCCTTTAAGACACTGTCACGTGACACCTGATGACGTCATGGTTATGAAAAGTTTCGGCACACAACTACCCTATATGGACTTCCTTCAGACCAAGTTTGGTTAAGATCGACTGTTTATAAATGACCAAAGTGGGGTCTAGAAAACCCCTGTGTTAAGTCTATGGGATTTTGGCGGAAGATGAGGAAGAAAAAACTAGAGGTTGTGTCTGTTTAAAACAGAACACATGGCTTTTCCGCATAATGATATAAAAATTAATATTTCTCCAATTAAAACACATTACTTATTTTGTTTGATTGAGACAGATGGTTTAAAAGTGACCGTATCTAAATGTAGAAAACTTGAGTTAAACAAATCACTTTTGGAGTTTTGAAGTGTACCCCTTTAATCTTACGTCACGTGTCTTGGCCACATAAAGTGGTTTTATAAAACTATGTGTGACTGTGTGCCATAAAGATGCAAACGGGTAAACACTGCTGTCTGACAACAAAGCACCCCTGGCACGGCCTAACGAATAACAGTCATCCGAGCAGACGGTTTTGAATGGCGCCCTCTTTTGATTAAAACAAGCAACTATGTACTTAATTGTTTAATCAAAAGAGGGCGCCATTCAAAACCGTGTGCTCGGATTACCGATTCATGCATTACTAGTATCTGAAAACGGTCTAAGTAGATTGTTGCGCGTGCGTGGTTGTCTTGTCAAAAACAGCATTTACGCTGTAGGCCACTATGATAAGGAAAAGAAGGAGAACACGGCATATATAAAGCAGGCAAACAACCTTTCGCGCGCCTGGCATGAATGGTGTTTAAATCGTATGTTTCATTTTATGACCAATATGTTCACGTACAGAGCTCTGTACAAGTCAATGGGCTAGCGTGAGAAAGATTTAAAAAATCATAAAAATTCAAGTGATGTCGCCGTCGTGACGTTACTTCATCATTACGATCCGCAACTTCCATTTCCCCAACCTACCAATTTTCGAGGCGATCGACCGTTCCTACAGTGTGTTATAAAAAGTGCAATATTTATGACGTCATGATGACGTCACTGATTTTTTGTCTATGCAGTGTTCATCTATGGTGTATACTTAAGAATTATCAAAAAGACATTCAAAGATATCTTGTTTTGTTTACTTGATATCGTTAAAAGAACTTTAATAACCCAAAATGTCAATAAATCATACAAAATCAGAAAATGACGTCATGATGACGTCATTGCAATTTTTCGATATAACACTTCCCGACTTAGATACATACCAAGTTTCAACTCAATCAAACTTAGGGTTCGTTCATAATTGATGTCTGAAGTTTGCCCCTTTAAGACACTGTCACGTGACACCTGATGACGTCATGATGACGTCATTGATATTTTTCGATATAACACTTCCCGACTTAAATACATACCAAGTTTTAACTCAATCAAACTTAGGGTTCGTTCATAATTGATGTCTGAAGTTTGCCCCTTTAAGACACTGTCACGTGACACTTGACGACGTCATGATGACGTCATTGATATTTTTCGATATAACACTTCCCGACTTAGATACATACCAAGTTTCAACTCAATCAAACTTAGGGTTCGTTCATAATTGATGTCTGAAGTTTGCCCCTTTAAGACACTGTCACGTGACACCTGATGACGTCATGGTTATGAAAAGTTTCGGCACACAACTACCCTATATGGACTTCCTTCAGACCAAGTTTGGTTAAGATCGACTGTTTATAAATGACCAAAGTGGGGTCTAGAAAACCCCTGTGTTAAGTCTATGGGATTTTGGCGGAAGATGAGGAAGAAAAAAAAAAAAAACAGAACAAAAACAAAGGCTTTTCGCTTGCGCGAAAAAGCCAAAAAAAAAAACAGAACAAAAACAAAGGCTTTTCGCTTGCGCGAAAAAGCCAAAAAAAAAAACAGAACAAAAACAAAGGCTTTTCGCTTGCGCGAAAAAGCCAAAAAAAAAAAAGAAAAACAAAAGCTGTTCCGCTGCATGCGAAACAGCTAAATATCTTAACGGTGTGTTTCTACATATGTGAACATTTCTGTTTGGGCATATATTTACCAATCCTGTACTGCACCTTTTAAAGGTAGTATCATACTTTGGTTTTTTGTCAAAGAAATGCAGATTCATGGGAAAAAATATCAAGGACGATACAGTAATAGTCATCTGTGAAAATTTCAGTCCCATACGGTGCCCACATTTTGAGAATAAAAAGTGAAAAACAACCCAACGGTATTTCTTACGTTTCTTCTCTTTTATTTTTGATCTTTTAAAAGATCAAAAAGATTTTCGGTCGTTGTTTTACTCTTTTCTGGATAAATACAGCATTTCAGGTGGAAATATTTCAACAGTATGTTTCTACCACCACCATCTTCATACCCTGTAAGTTATACGTGATTAAATCTGTGAGCATTTCTGTTTTGGCAAAGAGATCATGGCAAATGTACGTTAGCCCTACCCTTAAAAATTGACATCTGACGACTCGAATCTACCCGTGGAGGAAGTCTCATTCTTCCTCCATGAATCTACTCGGTGTGTGTAGCAGGTTTCACGCAAAGACAAATATTTGGTGTTACTGTATACCACTTGTCAAAACACAGCAGTTCTTTATTGCTCGTGGTCGGACTGATCATATAATGAAACCAAGAAGGAGGCTTCCTCCATGGTCAAACACAAACAGAGAACGACATCAATTAGGGGAAGAGAGGGAACGAAGGCCGATTGCTTTTTCTTTCTGCCCGGCAAGAAATAAAGCCCAGTAAGATCCGTCACTCGTGGCAGTTGTGGCTTTAAAGGTAATACCATACACTTTGGGGTTTTTTTTGTCAAAGAAAATGCAGATTCATCGGCAAAGATATCAAGGAAGATACAGTAACAGTTCATCTGTGAAAATTCGGCTCCGGCTCAGATTCCGTCTTCGTCTCTTTCATTGAAGTCGGAGCTTTCTTTTTTTTCACAAACAAGAGAATCTACTTCCAAATCGCAGCAAAGAGCCGATTTTGATTTTGATACCTGTTATTTTAGAATGGATTTACGGAAAGGAGCCTGAGATGAAGTCAATGGGCCAATGTCATAGAGCTGCTTAAAGGTTGTATCATACTTTGGTAAAAGACCAAAACAGAAATGGTCACAGATTTACTTATAATTTACAGGGTATGAAGATGGTGGTGGTCGAAACATACCGTTAAAATATTTCCGCTTGAAATGGTGTATTTATCTTTTAAAAGATCAAATATAAAAGAGAAAACACTTAAGATATACTGTGGCCGTTTTTCGCTGTTTTCTCAAAAAGTGGGCAACGTACGGGACTGAAATTTTCACAGATTATTTTTTACTGTATCTTCCTTGATATTTTTGCCTACGAATCTGTATTTTTTTTTACAAAAGTCAAAGTATGATACTACCTTTAAGCACAAACATCATTTTCGCTGTTTTCTCAAAAAGTGGGCAACGTATGGGACTGAAATTTTCACAGATTACTTTTACTGTATCTTCCTTGATATTTTTGCCTACGAATCTGTATTTCTTTGACAAAAGTCAAAGTATGATACTACCTTTAAGCACAAACATCATTTTGCTTAGGCACCAATAAAATCAGTATCCAAAACTGACTGTGGATGTTATGCCCAGTAAACAATGACCAAATACAACTCAAAAAAGCAGAAAACATCATATGAAAATTTGGTTGGTTATCCTGTGTGATCAAGGAAGATTTATCATGTTTAAAGACAGCGTACAGGATTTGCAAGGCCTCAAATTTTTTTATTGAGTTTAAGACAGAAAATGGACTCAACAGTTTGTAAACAGTGCACACAGTCACCATGGGAAATCTTGGTTCATCAGATGATGGGGTTTTCAAGGAAGATTATTTTTCATGCTTAAAGGCAGCGTAGGCCTACAGGATTTGCAAGGCCTCCATTTTTTTATTGAGTTTGAGACAGAAAATTTACTCAACAGTTCGTAAACAGTGCACAGTATGCACACACAGTCACCATGGGAAATCTTGGTTCATCAGATGATGGGTTTTTCAAGGAAATGTAGATTAAAAGACGTTCGTCCGAACGATCTTTTTAGCATTTCGAAAGTGTGGTGTAACCGTGAAGGATTCGGAGGGGGGCAAGATTATTTCGGCCGTATATTTCTGCTATCCAGATGAACAAAGCGTAAAAAGGTACATGAAACAATAATTGTAAGGAAGTTTAAGACCTTTACTTCTGTTTAGGTACCAAATTCAGCCCAAACAAACATTTGCAAATCCTATCATTATGCACCCTTTAAAGTTTGTATCATACTTTGGTAAGAGACCAAAACAGAAATGTTCACAGATTTACATATAACTTTCGGGATATGAAGATGATGCTGGTAGAAACCTACCGTTAAAATATTTCCGCGTGAAATGATGTATTTATCCAGAAATTAGTAAAACAACGACCGAAAATCTTTTTGATCTTTTAAAAGATCAAAAATAAAAGAGAAAAGACTTAACAAATACTGTGGCTGTTTTTAACTGTTTTCTCAAAAAGTGGGCACCGTACGGGACTGAAATTTTAACAGATGACTGTTACCATGGGCGTAGATCCCGGGGGGGCTAGGGGGTTGCAACCCCCCCAGGTTTTCACTTTTTATATATATAAAAAAATGATTTTTGTGCACAAACGTATATGGAAGAACGACCCAGCTACACGATCAACCCCCCAGGTCTGAGGACGTGTCTACACTACTGACTGTTACTGTATCTTCTTTGATATTTTTGCCCATGAATCTGTATTTAAGTATGATACTACCTTTAAGCAGCTGTATGAAATTGGCCCCTGGTTTTAAAAAGGTAAACTCGTCTCTGGCTCCGTAGGCCTACCTCTGACTGCTTTATCAGCCGCTCGTTGGGCGGTACTTTGGGCTTGACGTTCGGCTTGGCATTCCGCCGTTCCATGGCGAGCTCTTGCTTGTTGGCGCTGAAGACGAAGATATGAACCAGGGCGTACTCTGCCAGGCTGAAGATGGTGACGTTCAGACAAAAGTGCATCCAGACATCTAGTGCCTTCAATTCAAAGAAGAGACAAATACAGATTGTGGGTTCGAATCCAGCCATGGGCTAATAATGGTGCTTGCGTCCAAGTTGGGCAATATGCTTTGTCACATATTGCTCCTCGGCTTCACCCATGCAGGTGTAAATTAAATGGGTACATGTGAGGGTACTCTCTAAATGCAAAAGAGTGAAAAAATACCACTCGTTCAAAATCAAGTTGTCCTTCATATGGCTCTTAAAAAAGAGTGGTGGTTATTTCACTCTTTTGGAGTGGTTTTCACTCTGGGCCAGAGTGAAAAATTACTCCAATCGATGAAAACTTCAAAGAGTGGAAGACAACTCGAAAAAGAGTTGTCCCTCATATGGCTCTTCAAAGAGTGGCTTTCACTCTTTTTAGAGAGTAGTGATGGCTAGTGCTTGGTTAGCCCTTGGCAGCCGGGACTGTATTCCACAGGGAGCTGAGATTGTTTCAGGAATCTCAGTGGGCTCAATAATGACCAGGAATAATAATAGTGTATACCACTTGTGTAAGAACGCTATATAAATGTCTTCAATATTATTACTATTATTATAACCGATTATTAAGTATTTTTGCTGGGAAGCTCTCGCTAGTCGACATGTTACCCTCTTGCAAGAAATAAAAGGTGCATTCGTTTAGCTTCCCCGGGTCAGCCCTTACTGGGAATGGTCGCGCTATACTGCACAAAACAAGCAAGAGAATGGGGACGAGGTTGAGTGGTGTCGACCCAGGGGAGCTAAATTAATTATTCCTAAAAAGACTGGGAGTCTAAGATCACTCCATATCATTGCTCGATTGATACAGACGATTCCAAAATAATAGTGCGCCTCTAAGAGTTCGCAAAACGTTTGGCCAATCACAATGCGCGGAATCGGTTAGTGAACCTTTCCACATGTGCACGAGGCCGGCATCGTGATTGGCTAACATAGCATTGCAAATTTTTAGTGGCGCCATTTTTGGTTTCAAGGGATAACATTAGAAACTTCGACAAACATCTACCTGTGTGACATGGTATAAAAATACGATTTTGTTGTACATGTAGTTGAGACATTTGCTTTCTTTTGTGCCATTAAAATTTTTTTTTTTTGAGATTCTGTGCATCCGGCATAGAGGTTTATAAAAACAACCATCTTGAAACAACTCTGGTTTTAAATGTGTATGTGTAATAATTCGGTTGGCTTTAAATCTGCCAAGATCAAACATGCTATATGCTTATTATGTGTTGCTTTTTTAATCTAATGTGTTCAGTCTGTCATTTCGTAGGATCAGGGGTGTCGAACACAATTGCACACTTGATACATTTTGCTCTTTGTGCAAAGGACCTCCCCCAATTTCAATTTCTTTCGAAACCTACCGTGAGATAGGGCAGCTGGGGCAGACCTCTCAACGCGTTGCTGATCTGAGTAATGGCCGCTAGCACCGTGGTAATCCCGAGTGAGACTCTGGCTGGCGTCTGCTCAGGATCCAGCCAGTAGTTAAGCAGTGACAGCATGGCGAGTAGGAGAAGGGATGACATGTAGGTGATGACGTAGAAGACACTCGTTCGTGTCATGCTAATGGTAGCATTCAGGCCAGAATACGCTGGACAATTAATGATGTGGAAAGAAGGACAAAGAAGTTTTGACTTCAGATCAGGGTGAAGCAAAGCAAAACAGATGGTCGAACAGCAAGGCAAGGCAAGGCACGACAAGGCAAGGCAAGGCAAGCCAGGGCAAGGCAAGGCAAGGCACGACAAGGCATGGCAAGCCAGGGCAAGGCAAGGCAAGGCAAGGCAAGGCAAGGCAAGGCAAGGCAAGGCAAGGCAAGGCAAGGCAAGGCACGACAAGGCACGGCAAAGCACGGCAAGGCAGGGCAAGGCAAGGCAAGGCAAGGCAAGGCAAGGCAAGGCAAGGCAAGGCAAGGCAAGGCAAGGCAAGGCAAGGCAAGCCAGGGCAAGGCAAGGTAAGGCACGACAAGGCATGGCAAGGCAAGGCAAGGCAAGGCAAGGCAAGGCAAGGCAAGGCACGGCAAGGCACGGCAAGGCAAGGCAAGGCAAGGCAAGGCAAGGCAAGGCAAGGCAAGGCAAGGCAAGGCAAGGCAAGGCAAGGCAAGGCAAGGCAAGGCAAGGCAAGGCAAGGCAAGGCAAGGCAAGGCAAGGCAAGGCAAGGCAAGGCAAGGCAAGGCAAGGCAAGGCAAGGCAAGGCAAGGCAAGGCAAGGCAAGGCAAGGCACGGCAAGGCAAGGCAAGGCAAGGCAAGGCAAGGCAAGGCAAGGCAAGGCAAGGCAAGGCAAGGCAAGGCAAGGCAAGGCAAGGCAAGGCAAGGCACGGCAAGGCAAGGCAAGGCAAGGCAAGGCAAGGCAAGGCAAGGCAAGGCAAGGCAAGGCAAGGCACGGCAAGGCAAGACAAGGCAAGGCAAGGCAAGGCACGGCACGGCAAGGCACGGCACGGCAAGGCAAGGCAAGGCAAGGCAAGGCAAGGCAAGGCCAGGTGAGGCAGGGCAAGGCAAGGCAAGGCAAGGCAAGGCAAGGCAAGGCACGGCAAGGCACGGCAAGACAAGGCAAGGCAAGGCAAGGCAAGGCAAGGCAAGGCAAGGCAAGGCACGGCAAGGCACGGCACGGCACGACAAGGCACGGCACGGCACGCAACGCATATCGACAATCCAACGCAAGACAGCACAGCACAGCACAGCACAGCACAGCACAGCACAGCACAGCACAGCACAGCACAGCACAGCACAGCACAGCGCAGCACAGCACAGCACAGCACAGCGCAGCGCAGCGCAGCGCAACACAACACAACACAGCATAGAACCGCACCGCATCACATTACACCATGCGTTCATATCAATAAAAAAGTCTTACAAGAATTTAGAACCGATCCGTTACTGAGATGGAATGTCACATCGGTAGAGTAGGTTGTCCTTTTCAGACGAGGGTTAATAAACTGAGGTACATTGAGCTGGACGGTCCACTCTTCGCTAACCGGTTCCCATACCATCTGAAGCTCATTTTCTAAGTACGCAACTGAAAATTCTTGTCCGATTAACTACCTATACAGTTTGCAAACTTCATTCCGATAATCTCAGGATGTCGACAACCTGAAAGTGTGTCGACATCCAGAAACTGGGATGTCGCTCTGCCAAGATAAACATTATATCAGGATGTGGACTTCTTACTTCCTGAATGTCGACACACGTCACACGTAAATGATGTCGACATCCTGTATTTGAAATTATCTCATGATGTCGACTTCTTACTTCCTGAATGTCGACACATGTCACACGTTAAAGATGTCGACATCCTGTATTTGAAATTATCTCATGATGTCGACTTAGTACTTCCTGAATGTCGACACACGTCACACGTGAAGGATGTCGACATCCTGTATTTGAAATTATCTCATGATGTGGACTTCTTGCTTCCTGAATGTCGACACATGTCACACGTTAAAGATGTCGACATCCTGTATTTCAAATTATCACATGATGTCGACTTCTTCCTTCATATAAATTCATGAAGGCAAAACTATCGAAGCGAAGTCAAGAGATACATCTCGTTGAGAAAAACTTGACCTATAATTTACATAAGTTCTGAAATCCAGAGTCCAGTTAAGAAGGAAGAGCAGCATTGCTGCGCATATCGATAGAATATGATCCTGGGGATATAACTGTGGTATGTGCGTGGTTTCATGGCTTCTGGCTGTCAAACGAACAAATATAATTGACTGTTAGGGACACCACCAATGTAGGGCTGGATATAGCTCAGTTCCGTATTATACGGTCTTCCGGAGGTCGCTGGTTCGAATCTGGCTCCAGACAAATTTTCTTTGTTCTCTTTTCAATGACTAAATAAAAGAAGTTGATAGTAGACTACAACATTTAGTATTATGGTACTATAGCACTTAAAGGTAGTATCATACTTTGGTAAGAGACCAAAACCGAAATGTTCACAGATTGACGTATAACTTTCAGGGTATGAAGATGGTGGTGGTAGAAACCTACCGTTAAAATGTTTCTGCCTGAAATTGTGTATTTATCCAGAAATTAAACAACGACCGAAAATCTTTTTGATCTTTTAAAAGATCAAAAATAAAACAGAAAAGACTTCAAAAATACTGTGTCTGTTTTTCACTGTTTTCTCAAAGTGTGGCTATCGTATGGTACTGAAATTTTCACAGATGACTGTTGCTGTATCGTCCTTTAAATGTATGCCCATGAATCTGTACTTCTTTGACAAAAACCAAAGTATGATACTACCTTTAATTCAGATTACAAAAGTAAGTGGAAAAAACTTACATGTTGATATTTTGGTGTCACACTTTTGTGAATCAAACGGGAAAAAAACAAACTCCATGTTGCATGACTGGGTCAGAGTCAACCTAGAAACATCGGAAAAGAATTACAATTTAAAGGTAGTATCATACTTTGGTTTTTATCAAAGCAATACAGATTCATGGGCACAGATATCAAGACAAATGCAGTAACCGTCATCTGTGAACATTTCAGTCCCATAGGGTGCCCACTTTTTGAGAAAACAGTGGAAAACGGCCACAGTATTTCTTAAGTCTTTTCTCTTTTATTTTTGATCTTTTAAAAGGTCAAACAGATTTTCGGTCGTTGCTTTACTAATTTCTGGATAAATACACCATTTCAGGCGGAAAAAATGTAACGGTATGTTTCTACCACAACCATCTTTATACCCTGTAAGTTTTACGTACATCTGTGAGCATTTCTGTTTTGGTTTCTTACCAAAGTATGATACTACCTTTAATAAATAACCTGCAAAATTGACATCAGTTAAAACATCTCTTATATCTAAATCGATGTTTTTGTGTGTAAGCTACCTTCAACATTTGCCATGGTACAGATTAAACATTCGAAAACTAAAGGCCGTGTCCCAAATCTCTGGCTGCGGCCGCAAGTAACACACAAGTCTATGGAAATGGCTTCAGTCACTGGCTAGTGGCTGCCATAGGTGCGTTTGTAATTTGCAGCCGCAGCCAGAGATTTAGGACACGGCCTTACACACAAGTCTATGGAAACGGCTGCAGTCACTGGCTAGTGGCTGCCATAGATGCGTCTGTAATTAAAGGGATGGTACAGAACTGGTTTTTGCGACAAAACCGTTGCTGACAGTGAAAGCACATTATAAAATCCATCATATACCAGCGGCCGATTTCACGAAACGCTAAGACGCGTCTTAGGAAGGGTAACTCGTCCTATGTCAGGACGCGTCCTAGGATCGATTTCATCAAAGTTAAGACGCGTTCAATGCATCTCAACTTCCATAGCAACGCGGCTGAACTCGTCTTAACTTAGGACGGGTCTGAGGGTCGTCTTATCTGCACGAACACGTACATATTAAACACTGAATAGCAACAATGCCAATGGCGCTTCACGCTTCTTGCTGTGTAATCGCGACTCGGGGGGCGGGGAGGTAGGCCTAGGCTTGGCGAGTTAGTATTCCGTGACCGGAGAAATCCACTCGATAGTTTAAAATGACAAGGAAAACGTAGCGGATGGTCTATTGTTTGACAGGGATTATTTCATATGAATTTGATCTCGTCGCCCATGTGAGTACGTTACGTGTTAGCAGATATTTTATTTCAGCGGACGAAAACTTTTCGCCCGAATAACAACCAATCAGCCATCTTGAGTTTACGTAGGCTTACTTCATTCATGCTGCGCGCGCACGCGTAAAACAACGACTGTTGCACGCATTTGCTCCAATTGAATCAAGTAAACATGGTACAGCCGTTGTATTTGGAAAGGCCATCCTCGTCCAATATATTACAATTCATTTATCAGCATGACAGACTGATCTTGCCTAAGACACGTTTGGTGAAATCGATCCTAGGACGCGTCATAGCTAAGATCGATCTTACAGCCAGGACTCGTCCTAAGTCAAAAGATCGATCCTAAAATAAGACGAGTTTCGTGAAATCGGCCCCCTGGGGCCGATTTCACGAAACTCTTCTTATGTTAGGATCGATCTCAGGACTTAGGAAGAGTCCTAGCCGTAAGATTGATCTTAGCAATGACGCGTCCTAGGATCGATTTCACCAAACGCGTCTTAGCCAAGATCAGTCTGCCATGCTGATAAATAGAATGTAATTTATTGGACGAGGATGGCCTTTCCAAATACAACGGCTGCACCATGTTTACTTGATTCAATTGGAGTGAGTGCATTGCAACAGCCGTAGTTTTATGCTTGCGGTATGCGCGCGCATCATGAATAAGTACGTAAACTCAAGACGGCTGATTGGTTGTTGTTCGGGCGAAAGGTTCTCGTCTGTTGAAATAACGTACTCACATGGGCGACGAGGTCAAATGCATGTCAATCTTGAAATAATCCCTGTCAAACAATAGACCTAGGCCTTTTCCTCTACGTTTTCCTTGTCATTTTAAACTATCGAGTGGATTTCTCCGGTCACGGAATAATTATTAACTCGCCAAGCCTAGGCCTACCTCCCCGCCCGCCGAGTCGCGATTATACAGCAAGAAGCGTGAAGCGCCATTGTTGCTATTCAGTGTTTAATATGTACGTGTTCGTGCAGAAAGGACGACCCTCAGACCCGTCCTAAGTTAAGGACGAGTTCAGCCGCGTTGCTATGGAAGTTGAGATGCATTGAATGCGTCTTCACTTTGGTGAAATCGATCCTAGGACGCGTCCTGACATAGGACGAGTTACCCTTCCTAAGACGCGTCTTAGCGTTTCGTGAAATCGGCCGCAGAACTGACAAACCTGTAGAAGTTTGAGGTCAATCAGCCGTCTGGGTCACGAGAAAATAGTGAAAACCCGTTTACACATTTCAGCGATGTTATGCGTTCATAATACAACGCTTCGAAGCGATTTATTCCAATCGGAAAATAGTTTCATTTATTTCTCAACGAATATGGCATTTCAGACAAAAACATTTCATGGGATGTTTCCTCCTATCATCACCATTATACTGTGTAAGTCTTATGTGAATCTGTGATCTTGAAGTGTTATTTTTGTCTTACCAATTCTGTACCATCCCTTTGAATGGGAACCAGCTCAAAGCAATGCAAGTTAGGTGGAAATGTGGTTGGTACCCTTTGTCTGCTGAGTAAAGGCTATTCTGTCTTAGCTAATTTGTTTAATTAACACCAGAAATTCATTTAATACCTGAACTGAATGAAAATTTGAAATTGCGCTAATTTCGCTATGCTGTACTAATGGGAGACTTTTGGAGAATCGGTCTTGAGTCAACAGCGCACGCGCACGCACGCGCAATACAACGCGCGCATGCTCACAATTGCGCAAGCATGGTTTGCGCGTGCGCTGTTGACTCAAGACCGACTTTCCAAAAGTCTCCCATTAGTAAAGCTTGAGACAAATAATGCTGGGTTTTCCAGGCCAAGTTCAGCAAAGAATCGTTCACTTTAACAGGAAGCTCGATTAAAGTTCGTTTTCAAATTAATGCTCGTCCACATGTGCATTCGAAATTCAAATTAAGCCTTTCGATTTCGTTATTGAATCATTCTTTCCATGAATCCGGTCTAAATTCAGATCCTCCTGTCGTGCATTCAAATTCGCCAGAGGCCTTCAAAGCAGCGTACAGTATTTGCAAGGCCTCCAAAAACAACCCAGTCACCATGGGAAATCTTGGTTCATCAGATGCTGGGTTTTTCAAGGAAATCAAGATTTAATTACTTTTAAAAAGATCGTTCGTCCGAATGACTTAGTAGCATTTCGAAAGCGTGGTGTAACCGTAAAAGGACTCGGAGGGGGCAAGATTATTTCGACCTAGTTCTGCTATCCAGGAGAACAAAGCGTAAGAAGGTACATGAAACAACGTCTGTAAGGAGGTTCAAGACCTTCGCTTCTGTTTAAGTACCAAATTCAGCCAAAACGCACATCTTTGCAAATCCTATTATGCTCCTTTTAAACGGAAATCTGGCAAGCGTCTTGCTTTAATTTGACAGTGCATATACGTTTATACAGAAATCCGATGCCCAGGCGCGGTTCTAGAGTCAACATTTTTGGGGGGGTTAGAAGGGCCATTATTTTTTTGGGGGCTAGAAGACCCAATATTTTGGGTTCTTAACACTCGCTTCCGCTATGTCTTATTAGGGGTCGAAAAAACATGCACATTATAGCCCACACAAAGTGTTTTTATGTCATTGGCGCTTAATACCTGGAAAAATCAAGTATTTTCAAGAATTTTTTTTTCACTTGCATTTTTTGGGGGGGGGGGGGCTAGACAACATTTTTTTTTTGGGGGGGGGGGACTACAGCCCCCTAGCCCCCCCGTAGAACCGCGCCTGGGATGCCCAGACGTAAGTGCATACAGTTAATCTAAATAATTATGTACAACCTAGCCTATAAGACGAACATAAATGGCACCAGACTAACAACTAACAAACAGTCAAACACGACACAGACGGACGAACTCACCGACTGGCGTAATATATTAGCTGCGTTCGATGTATCCTCAATATTCTGTTCAGCGATGTAACTTCGTGATATTCACCCGATTTTAAGAGCGGAAAGTAAAGATCTGGCAGCCAGATTCTATCGATGGACGCCCCACGCACGGAGTAGAAGGTCTCCGAATTGTTGGGTAGTAGTCCTTGTAGACGGCTGTCGTTCCACAGTAACTCAAGGGTGAGGGTCATCGTGAATTCCTTTAGAAATGACAATCATAAGACGCTTATGAAATGGTGGCTCATGGTCAGGGTCAGGTTCAGGGTCAGGGTCAGGGTCAGGGTCAGAGTCAGGCTCAGGCTCAGGCTCGGGCTCGGGCTCGGGCTCGGGCTCCAGCTCCGGCTCCGGCTCAGGCTCAGGCTCAGGCTCAGGCTCGGGCTCGGGCTCAGGATCATGCTCGGGCTCGGGCTCGGGCTCGGGCTCGGGCTCGGGCTCGGGCTCGGGCTCAGGCTCAGGCTCAGGATCATGCTCGGGCTCATGCTCATGCTCGGGCTCGGGCTCGGGCACGGGCTCGGGCTCCCCCTCAGGCTCAGGCTCAGGCTCGGACTCGGGCTCGGGCTCGGGCTCGGGCTCGGGCTCGGGCTCAGGCTCAGGCTCAGGCTCAGGCTCGGGCTCGGGCTCGGGCTCGGGCTCGGGCTCGGGCTCGGGCTCGGGCTCGGGCTCGGGCTCGGGCTCAGGCTCAGGCTCAGGCTCATGCTCATGCTCGGGCTCATGCTCGGGCTCGGGCTCGGGCTCGGGCTCGGGCTCCCCCTCAGGCTCAGGCTCAGGCTCGGACTCGGGCTCGGGCTCGGGCTCGGACATCCCAGGGGGAAAAGCCAGCAAAGGGATGAGAAAAAAATGATACGGGTGCACCGCGGGTACACCGCCCCAGGTTTCATTTTGTTATATATAAAAAAAAATGTATTTGTGCACAAGCGTATAATTATAGAAGTACGACCCAGCTACATGATCATACCCCCAGGTCTGAGGTTGTGTCTACGCGCTTCTGATGCACTAAACAACTCGTGATTCATCAATGTCATTCGAAATAATCTCATTTCCCGTAGGCCTTTTATAATTATTCCCTTTCCAGTCTTTTGATTGAAACGTCGGAGACAAATTAAAACTGGAGTGAAATTAATCTACTGGCGTATATTAATGATCAGAGAACAGGCGCACGGTTTGTAATTACTGGCGGAGTCCCTACTTGATTACTTTTCTCCTCCCACTGGGAAGCTGTTGTCGCCAGAGGGCGCCAGAGAGCCGTGCTAAAGAAAGAGTTGTTACAACTTGAAGGTAATATCATACATTAGTTTTTGTCAAAGAAATACAGATTCATGGGCAAAAATATCACGACAGATACAGTAACAGTCATCAGTGAAAATGTCAGTCCCATACGGTGCCCACGTTTTGAGAAAACAGTGAAAAACGGCCACAGTATTTCTTAAGTCTTTTCTCTTCTATTTTTGATCTTTTAAAAGATCAAACAGATTTTCGGTCGTTGTTTTACTAATTTCTGTATAAATACACCATTTCAGACGGAACAATTGTAACGGTATGTTTCTACTACCACCATCTCCATACCCTGTAAGTTATACGTAAATCTGTGAACATATCTGTTTTGTGTCTTACCAAAGTATGATACTACCTTTAAGAGTTTAGGACCCAAAATTGGTATAGCTCATTTTATGCACGTTTATTAAAGGTAATAGTATCATACTTTGGTAGCATACCCAAACAGAAATCTTCACAGATTTACCTTTAACTAACAGCGTATAAAGATGGTGATGGTAGAAACATACCGTTACAAATGTTCTGCCTGACCTACTGCATTTATCCAGAAAAGAGTAAAACCAGTGACCAAACTTATTTTTGATCTTTTAAAGATCAAAAACAAAAGAGAAAAGACTTAAGAAATACAGTGCCTGTTTTCGCTGTTTTCTCAAAAAGTGGGTACCGAATGGGACTGAAATTTTCACAGATGACTGTGACTGTATCTGTCTTGATATTTTTGCCCATGAATCTGTATTTCCTCGACAAAAACCAAAGTATGATGCTACCTTTAAACGGGATCAATCAGTTTTCCAAACTTCATGGAACTCTTCATGTTGCAAATCTTTTTTGTTTGTCACTCTGGATGCCGCAATGTTTTCTTTTCCAAAATACATAAACATTTTATTTTTTACAAAAAGACATAAAACAGCCGCATACCAAGTTAACTTGATCTACGTCATCAATACGGATGTCTCTTAAACTACACGTCACGACGTCCGCTTCGCCTGCAGACGACAAGAAAAAAAGGAATACAATGTTTAATAATAATCACGGTCTGTGCGCATCCTTAAAGGTACTATCATACTTTGGTTCTTATCAAAGAAATACAGATTCATAGGTAAAAATATCAAGACAGATACAGTAACAGTCATCTGTGAAAATGTCAGTCCCATACGGTGCCTTCTTTTTGAGAAAACAGTGAAAAACAGCCACAGTATTTCATAAGTCTTTCTTCTTTTATTTTTGATCTTTTAAAAGATCAAAAAGATTTTAGGTCATTGTTTTAATAATTTCTGGATAAATACACCATTTCAGGCAGAAAAATTTTAACGGTAGGCTTCTACTAGCATCATCTTCATATCCTGAAAGTTATATGTAAATCTGTGAACATTTCTGTTTTGGTCTCTTACCAAAGTATGATACTACCTTTAAAGGTATATTATGATTGGTTAAGGTCACAGAACAGCACTCATACTTTGTCTGATCCAACATGTATATGGAATAATAAACCTGTGAACATTTTAGCTTAATCGGACATCTGAGTCACGAGAAAAATATAGCGAAAACCTGACTGAATATTTCTTATAAAACATAAAGAATGGTTTTGATCTTACCCCGAGATCAAAACTGTTTTCAGTCTTTGTTTGAGTAATTTCTAGATAAAATTACATTGTAGATAAATACATTGTACAACATTTCAGACGGAAATATTTTAACGGTATGTTTCTATCAGCACCACCTTCATATCCCAAAAGTTATACGTAAATCTGTGAACATTTCTGTTTGGTTATGTAACCAATCCTGTACTGTACCTTTAATGCATGATCATACCCTAAATATAGGGATATAAAAAATGAGGCTTGAGGCTAGGCTTGGGATTTATTTTGCTACCGTCGTATTGCGTATGTGAATGAAACGAAGATATACACGGCGAAGCTGTAGCCTTTCTTCGGTTTCGTCATGGCACAATCCCTTCGTTTCGTTTTGTTTGACTCTTTTCTGGATAAATACATCATTTTAGGCAGAAAAAAAATCAACAGTATGTTTCTACCGTCACCATCGTTCTCCCCTGTAATAGGTAAATCTATGAAGATTTCTGTTTCGGTATGCTACCAAAGTATAATGATACTACCTTAAAAAAAACACGACAGAACTGGAATTATTTTCTTTTGGGAAAGAGTGTGGTCGACGCTGAACAGAGCTCACCACCAGTGACCCACGCCTTCTCCCGAAGACGGACCGAATACTCTGTCCGAAACGTTGGTCTTGCAAAAACATACCAATGGTTCTTATTCAGAGCCATTATTATTATTACGTTCCAATAGGGATGACATCATGGTTTTCAGCAGCATAAAATATAGTAAGTCTAGCTTCTACGTTCCATCAAGATATAGCCAGGCAATATCATGTCTGTCTTCCGCAAATTGTAAAACTTGGATTCTGTGTGCCATTATACAAAGCTTCAAATCCTACTCAAATCTGAGAAAAACCCGGAAGTGGAGGTTTACAACGAGAAAATTCGACCTATTATTTTCAGATTTGGAACGCCGCAGCCTGACAGCAGCGAAAACCAAATACCGAGGTTTCTAAGAGGTTTTGCCGTTTCTGCATTGTTTCACCGTCGTTTTGTCTCCAAGATGGCGCCATTATGACGTCACTGCGGTAGGTTTATCAGATTATTTGAAGTCTCTGGCCCGCAAGTCTTTTATTCCTGCCATGATTCATATAAAAAGGCATTACGTGCTTCAACGGAACCTATTAAATGTCATTCACTGGTATTTTTTTTATCCTGTCTCTGTATTTATAATTATTAATATTTCATGCTGTCCTAATTTCAAGATACATAACTCTGTTTCAGGCTGTCCTGACACAAAAACAGATAGGAAAAAAATCATTCAAAACTATCATTTTGATAGGAATTAATGGCAGTTAGTCTGAAAAACAAAACTAAATAAAGGGCTGGCCAGGCCACTTATTCAGCCAATCAGAATAAAGTCCGCTCAAATGCAACGACTTAGCCTATATACAAAACTATAATCACTTTCTGCCATCAGAACTCATCCCATGTTTTTTTCTAAATATATTTCAGTCTTTTTCTGTGATTTTAACATCCCTTTGATGATTTTCTTTCAATCCTTACAAAATATAGGCAATGTATGTCTTCAATTGAAGTGTTTTGAGTCCAGATTTAGCGAACAATCGAAATATCTGTTTTAAAATAGATGTTCGGTCATTCGAAAATAACAAAACCTGTATAATATTAATACGGCTGCATGCCTTCGAATTCTTTAAAATGCAGATCTCTATTTTTAAGAATACTGGCAAAACATTAAAGGTACAGTACAGGACTGGTTACATACCCAAACAGAAATGTTCACATTTTACGTATAACTTTCAGGGTATGAAGATGGTGCTGGTTGAAACATACCGTTCAAATATTTCCGTCTGAAATGGTGTATTTATCCAGAAATTAGGAATTAATACCGGAAACAGTTTTGATCTCGGGGTAAGATCAGAACCATTCTTTATGTTTTACAAGAAAAATTGAGTCGGGTTTTCGGGTTTTTTTTCTCATGACTCAGATGTCTGATTAAGCTAGTTTTCACAGGTTTATTGTTTCATGTACAAGTTTGATAGACAAAGTGTGAGGGCTGTTCTTTGACATTTACCAATGTATTATACCTTTAAATACAGATCTCTATTTTTAAGCACCCAGGCAAAGCATGAAAGGCGCATTGCCCGCGATTGAGTCGATGAAAAGATTTCCCTTTATGAATACGACGATCATAGGACCTAAGCAATCATTGTTCAAATAGACTTCGTTCTTATTGTCATTCCGAGCGAACTATTAAGGATGGTATAGGCTAGGCCTTTTATCCATTTTCTTTTCATTCACCCTTAAAAAACCGGTCAAGGCTTCAAATTACAGTCAATAGAGATAAAATATGAGTATTTTTAATGTTAAATCGGTCAAAAATTTGATAGGCATGTGCAGCCGCCTTAAAAGGTATAACACATTGGTAAAGGCCACTGAGCAGTATTGGAGGTTTACGAAACGGATGCTCTGGCTCTGGCTCCGGCTCAGGCTCAGGCTCAGGCTCAGGCTTCATTTCATGAAACCACTGTCAAATATCGGGTATCAAAATAGAGGCTTTTGGCTGTGTTTCGGAAGTAGATTCTCTGGTTTGAAAAAGAAAACAGAGCTTCAGCTCCAATGAAAAACCACAAACTATGTTTTCAGCATTATCAAGGATAGAGCCAGAGCCTGAGCCTCCGTTTCGTTTCGGATCGGAAGCAGACCCAAATAATTGCTTTTAGCGCGATTTGTGCATTGCAAGGATTTTTCAATACAGGGGCCAATTTCATGCAGCTGCTTAGCACAAAAAACCGCTAAGCAAGACATTTCTGCCTTAATAAAAACAGGATTAACAACCAAATTTCCATGCGTTGTGTATCACTTGTGATTGTTATCTGGCTGTTGTTCGCTGACCATAAATATCAAATCGAATTTTCAATGGTGTGTTGTTTTATTAAATTGGGCAAGCCATTTTTGTGCTAAGCGATTTGTTTTGGTGCTAAGCACCTCTATAAAATTGGACCCAGGCCTATTATATATGACGGGTCTAGGCTTCATTGAGCTTAATATGGCCTAAGCCATCTCAAATTGAAAGACGGCTTCAATTATTTTGCGTGCAAAACGGCGACGATTAGGACAAACCAGGGAGAAACGATTGCAGTTCATCCGAAAGGATTCAACCGTTGCTAAGTGATAAATAATCACGCCATCGTCTCAGTAATTGCCATTTTCGGTTGGTTTCCCTTTCTCAGAGTTTCATCCACAGTTGTTCGTTTCTGGTGAAGATAAGAGGCCTAATATACATGCTGCATGTATTGCTACTGAATTTCTAGGAAAAAAAATGACGAAAAGATCTTGGCTATAATAGCCTAGGCTTCGCAGAATATTGCTAATTATTTGCATGAGAATTCAAATCAAGAAAGACAAAAAACACTGTTCAGTGAGAATTTAAAACCCTAGAAATAAAACCAGTTGTAATTCAGAGTTTGTTTTTTAATGTTTGTTGTTGTTGATGTTGTTGTTGTTGCCGCTGTTGTTGTTGATGTTGTTGTTGTTGCTGCTGTTGATGTTGATGTTGTTGTTGCTGTTGCTGTTGCTGTTGATGTTGTTGTTGTTGTTGTTGCTGTTGTTGCTGTTGTTGTTGTTGTTGCTGTTGTTGTTGTTGTTGCCGCTATTGTTGTTGTTATTGTTGTTGTTGTTTATGTTTATGTTGCTGTTGTTGTTGTTGTTGTTTATGTTGCTGTTGTTGCTGTTGTTGTTGTTGTTGTTGTTGTTGTTGTTGTTGTTGTTGTTGTTGTTGCCGCTATTGTTGTTGTTATTGTTGTTATTGTTGTTGTTGTTTATGTTGCTGTTGTTGTTGAAGTTGTTGTTTATGTTGCTGTTGTTGCTGTTGTTGTTGTCGTTGTTGTTTATGTTGTTGCTGTTGTTGTTGATGTTGTTGCTGCTGTTGTTGTTTATATTGCTGCTGTTGTTGTTGTTGTTGTTGTTGTTGTTGTTTATGTTGCTGCTGCTGTTGTTGTTGTTGTTATTGTTGTTGTTTATGTTGTTTATGTTTATGTTGCTGCTGTTGTTGTTGTTGCCGCTGTTGATGTTGTTATTGCCCTTGTTGCTGTTGCTGTTACTGCTGCTGCAGTTGTTGCTACTGCTGCTGTTGATGTTGTTGTTGTTGCTGTTGCAGATGTTGTTTTGTGGGGTGTCGACCATTGTATTAACATCATAATATGCCTTTTTCAGATGGCATTTGTCACCGTCTAATTCTGAGGATGAGCTTGCCATTTTCCCTGCTAGTAATAGAGATGATTGCCCAGGTACATCTATATCCATGGTAACGCAAATGAAGAGAATTCATCCCAATATACGAGCCATCCATACATCAAAATGGCTTCGACAGTTTGCTCCATTTAGATGCAGATTGACAAGCGTATGAATTTGGCAATGTAGCGAAATGACTCCGGAGCCCAATTAAAAAAAACCACTACCGAGGAGTCGAGCTCACGGTCACGGGGAAGAAAGCGCACAGACCCCGGCTGATGAGGACAGAGCACAGTGACCTGGAGCTAACATTTCGTTTGGGCTATCACGAAATCTGTATTTCATTGGCAAATCGTACCGCAAAGAAGCTGATGAAAACAACCACTCTTGTCAAAATTGTCAATACCGGTCAACCGTTTTCAGAGCGTTTTGCGACGTGTTAAAAAATCTTGCAGCGTGAAAAGGTCGGGTCCTTTTATATGGGTGCAACCAGGTGTTTTTTTGTGATACGAAAGGCCCTAAAATCTCGGGTAACCTTCCAATATCTAGAATTGTAATTTCCTTCAACGACTTCTTATAATATTAGTCTGCATAGCATCCCTTAAATATATACTATACATGATTGGTAAAGGTCACAGAACAGCTATCACACTTTGTCTGATCAAATATGTACATAAAATAATAAACATGTGAACATTTGAGCTCAATCGGACATCTGAGTCACGAGAAAATAGCCAAAACCCGACCCAATTTTTCTTTAATATGAAACATAGAGAATGGTTTTGATCTTACCCCGAGATCAAAACTGCTTTCGGTCATTTTTTAACTAATTTCTTGATAAATACAGCATTTCAGGCGGAAATATTTCAACGGTATGTTTCTACCAGCACCATCTTCATACCCAGGAAGTTACACGTACGTAAATTTGTGAACATTTCTGTTTGGGTATGTTGCCAATCCTGTACTGTATATCTTTGATTTCCAAGATTGAATTGACGTCTTGATTCGCTTCACTAGTTCGTCCCATCAGGCAAATAAAATCAAATTATCATGAAATTCATGACAATGGTATTGCTCGGGTGTAATAGAGTCAAAACATTTTTTTGGGGGGGGGCTAGAAGACCCATTATTTTGGGTTCTTCTAACACTCGCTTCTGCTATGTCTTATCAGGGGTCGAAAAACATGCACATTATAGCCCACACAACGCGGTTTTTTTTATGTCATTGGCGCTTAATAACTGAAAAAAAATCCAGTATTTTCAATACATTTTTTTTCTCACTTGCATTTTTTTTCACAAAAATTGGGGGGGGGGCTACAGCCCCCCCCCCCCCCCCCGTAGAACCGCGCCTGCTCGTGACTCAGATGTCCAGCAGCCGATTTCACGAAACTTTACGCCATGGCGTAAGTCCAACTTACGCCACAAATGTTGCGTAAGTGGCGCAACTTACGCAACATTTGTGGCGTAAGTGGACTTACGCCATGGCGTAAAGTTTCGTGAAATCGGCTGCTGAGCTCCAATTTTCACAGATTTAAAATTTCATGTACATACATCATTCGAAGTGTGAGTGCTGTTCTGTGACCTTTTACCAATCATGTAGGCCTATTATACCTTTAAAAGACTTATAATATTATTAGAAGTCGTTGAAGGAAATTACAATTCTAGATATTGGAAGTTAACCCGAGATTTTAGGGCCTTTCGTTTCACAAAAAATCGCCCGGTTGTACCCATGTCAAAGGACCCGAGCTTTTTACGCTGCAAGATTTTTTAACACGTCGCAAAGCGCTCTGAAAACGGTTGACCGGTATTGACAATTTTGACAAGAGTGGTGGTTTTCATCAGCTTCTTTGCGGTACGATTTGCCAATGTCATTTTCAAGTTCATTGGTTTGGAGGATGTTAAGAAATAAGTATTTAGTAAAGTTTGTGCACGACCCTAGGGGAAGACTTCCTAAGTACCCATCATCGGTTATTATTACATGTATCTATAGAGGTTATTCACCGACGTCATAAAATCACGTGATTGGCCGTCAAGCTTTTCTATGTTGTCCATGGTTACCCGTAGGACACTGTACGTTGCATGTGCACTGAAGCGTATTGTTTGGCGTTTGCAATCATTGTGCTTGACGGCCAATGACGTCACGTGAATAACCTCCATGTATAGAACTGCTGGAATTAAACATAGGGATCTACGGAGTCCCTAAAGGCCTTTTCACACGACGCCAAAAAAACTCTCAACCATTGCATACCACGTGCTTTACCCTCACCCCCATCGTCACGTTGGTACTAGCAGCGTTTACATTCATAAAATGCATAGTCTAGGCCTATCGATTACCCGCGTTCCGTCTCAAGGGAGGCTTGCGAAATGTTACACTGTGCCGTGTGAAAGGACACAAAAGCAGTCAGCGTAAAACCTTTTTGTAAGATTTCGCAACCTTGAGAAAATGTCTCAATGGTTGAGAGTTTTTTTGGCGTCGTGTGAAAAGGGCTTAAGAGGACGGGCGAAAATCAACAAATGTCGGAGAAGGCAATAAAAAGCAGAATTTATTTCGTTGACTGACCAATCGGTTCGCCTCATATTAATGGAGCCTTTTAATTCGTAGGCTCCAAATAATGCATTTCGTGACCTCGAATGAATATTTCCTACTGGTATTGTTATATTATTCTATCAATTAAGCTTTTGGATCAATCTTTTTCAGATGCATTACCAAAGTATGAGCTTTCATTTGTTCTCATGTACAGACCAAATGAACAACTTCAAACCATGGGTATTTGAACTGTATCCATTTTTTTATGATAACATTTTGATCGAATGTCCCTTGAATTATAAACTTCAATTTGCGTCAGATTAGCACACATTGTACACCATAGGATGAAAGTATGAATAGGGTAAAAAAAAATTTAATTCGATGATACTACCTTTAAGCATGACATTTCTGTCTTAATAAAAATAGGGTAGTTCACAGCCTGTAAACCTATGTACATTCACGAACCATCGCATTGATTTTAAAATAGCCTTCGATAAAGACCCTCTGCTAGGATCGAAACGCGTCAGGCCCTCCTAAACTCCAAACACTTTTATAAATTTCAGGTCACTATATTGGCTGATGAGCAGGGGCCAATTTCATAAAACTGTTAAGCACAAAAATTTGCTTAGCACAAAAATGTCTTGCTCAATAAAACAAACCACCATTGGAAATTCCATTTGATATTCATGGTCAGCGAACAACAGCCAAAGAACAATCACAAGTGATACACAACATATGGACATTTGGTTGTTAACCCTGTTTTTATTAAGACAAAAATGTCATGCTTAGCAAATTTTTGTGCTTAACAGTTTTATGAAATTGGCCCCAGTTTATTACTTGCACTTCATAATCACATACCAGATTGTTCACCGGGGCGTGTTGAATGGCCGCTATACTTGTCTAGAATGCTCTCAATGGTAAAATATGGAGCATCTTCACGTGTGCTATATAGAGAAAAGAGAAACAATGTCTTATCATTCCATGAACACAAAGACACAAATTGCTAATTTAATGGTAGTATCATACTATGTTTTTTATCAAAGAAATACAGATTTATGGGCAAAAATAGCAAGGAAGATACAGTAATAGTCATCTGTGGAAATTTCAGTCCCAATACGGTGCCCACTTTTTGAGAAAACAGTTAAAAATTGCCACAGTATTTCTTAAGTCTTTTCTCTTTTATTTTTGATCTTTTCAAAGATCAAACGATTTTCGGTCGTTGTTTTACTAATTTCTGGATAAATACACCATTTCAGGCGGAAACATTTTAACGGTATGTTTCTAGCACCACCATCTTCATACCCTGTAAGTTATACGTAAATCTGTGAACATTTCTGTTTTGGTGTCTTACCAAAGTATGATACTACCTTTAATAACAGTGCTCCTTTAAATATGCAGGAGACGAACAACGATGCATACTAAACATTGCAATATTGTTTTATTAAAGGTACTATCATACTTTGGTAGCAAACCGAAACAGAACATCTTCACAGATTTACCTATAACTTACAGGGTATAAAGATGGTGATGGTAGAAACATACCGTTAAAATTTTTCTGCCTGCAATGCTGTATTTTAGTCCAGAAAAGAGTAAAACCAATGACCAAAAACAATAACACAAATTTTAATACCGTCGGCGTTTTTCGCTTTGGGCTTGTGGGGCTGAAAATTTCACAAATGACTATTTTTGTATCTTTCTTGATAATTTTGCCCATGAATCTGCATCCCTTTGACAGAAACCAAAGTATGAAATTACCGTGTAAAAACATAATTTTTTACATAATTATTTTTACATAATTATATAGGCCTACATGGGTGATCTATAACTTTATTGTGCACTGTTTTTACTTTATCTTCTATGTTCTCATATGATTCCAGTGCAACGCAGCAACTTTTTCTTATTTGTATAGAACACAACGCAGATATGCAAATGAACGTACAAAAACGTACAAAATGTTGTGTTTTCTATAGAGGTTATTCACGTGACGTCACTGGCAGTCAAGCACAATGATTGCACACGCGAAACAATACGCTTCAGTGCACACGCAACGTACAGTGTCCTACGGGTAACCATGGACAACATAGAAAAGCTTGACGGCCAATCACGTGAATTTATGACGTCGGTGAATAACCTCTATAGGTCTGTGCACAAACATGGATGCGCCCAGCAGGCATCACTTTGTACATCACGGAGCTAGCGCTCTAGTCATTTAAATATAGCTCTATGTTTCAAAGCTATGTAGTCAATAAAGTCTGCTGATCCATTGTCCAGTATATATAAATACACTCAATATCAAGATATGCCATTTACATTCCTCGTCGCGTTCCCTGACTTCCTCTTACTATTTACTCAGCAGTCCATGCGAATTGTCACGGGCATTGGTCCGTGTATAATTCAGTTACACCGACTCCAAGGACTCATCGCTCCGCAATAAAAATCATTTGTCTTTCATTTCATTTCTCCCTCCTTATTTTCATGGAAAAGGGAATGTCGTTGTCAACATGTTTTCATTTCTGTCCATCACAGTGCCTGATGAGACGTAATAACCAACGGCAATGGTCTATTTTTAAAATTGTATGGCTGTAGAATTTGATCATTTGTGCCTTGCATATCGGTTGAGCCGCGTAGTAATGCGTTTGAAAATTTGATCCAGCTTTGTGGCACGATACTATTAAAGGTTTACTGTAATCAAAATTGGGAAAGGGGTGAAAGTGCTTTAAAATTATTGCTTAATACATAATTAATTACAAGTTAAATTTAAATGTTTATGTAAGTGCTTACTTTTGACCAACAAGTTACAAAATCAGTACATGTATGCCCCCCCCCCCCCCAAAAAAAGTCCCCCTTGGAACCGATCCACGCAACAAAAGCAAGTGACGTCACATACAGAACTAGTCTAGGATCACCACACAGTATACAGTATACTGCGTGGCGTTCTGCATGTGACGTACGCAAGGTTATTCGTCGCGAAAAGTGGGATATATACAATATTTTTAAGCACAAACAATGATAGACAGGTTGAGATTTACAACAATACAGATGTAATAAACTTCACATGACACATGTTTTGATTACAGTTAACCTTTAAACATATAGGCTTCAAACTTATTTCGCTACACCGCCATTAAAATTTGAGGCCCTCGCAACGAAACGAAGGGATTGGGCCACATGACGAAGGAACCCGGAAAGAAAGGCTTCAGCTTCGTCATGTATCTCAAACAGTGGCGGTTCTACGGGGGCTAGGGTGGCTTGAGGCCCCTCCCCCCAAAAAACAAAAAATTGTGTCTAGCCCTCCCCCAAACAAAAAAAAATGCAACTGAAACAAAATGCTGAATATTACTGGATCTTTTCAGTTATTATCGATACACTTAATGTTATTACGCGCAGATTATACACGAACAACGTGTTGTGTAAGTTATAATTTTAAGTTTCTATATTGTGACATTTATCCGTTATATCACCTGTGCTCTTGCCATTGTCCATACTTCCAGTCACCAGTTTCTTTTAAACTTAAATTTTGTTATCCCTTTTAATGTTCCATTTATCCATTTTTATCTATATATTTTACTATACACGTTTTACGTTTTACATTGCCTTTAACGTATTTCTTGTTTTGCATATTGATCGTTTTACATTAATTTTGTTTGTCATTTTGAGCTCCTATCGTTAAATTTCCACTGTATTTTTATGATACTGTTGGCTGAATAAATAAATATCTATCTAAATGCATGGTTTTCTACTCCTAATAAGACACAACAAAAGCGAATGTTAGAAGAAGTAAAGGGTCTAGTCTAGCCCATCACGGTGGGTCTTCTAGCCCCCCACAACAAATTCATGGCTCTTCTTCTAGCCCCCCCCCCCCCCCAAAAAAAAATATCGGCTCTAGAACCACGCCTGATCTCAAGCCCTACCAGGCGCGGTTCTAGAGTCAAAATTTTGGGGGGGCTAGAAGAGCCAATTTTTTGGGGGGGGCTAGAAGACTCAATATTTTGGGTTCTTCTAACACTCGCTTCTGCTATGTCATATTAGGGGTCGAAAAACATGCACATTATAGCCCACACAACGCGTTTTTTATGTTATTTGCGCTTAATAACTGAAAAAATCCAGTACTTTCAATAAAAAAAAATGTTCACTTGCATTTTTTGGGGGGGGCTAGACAAAATTTTTGGGGGGCTACAGCCCCCCCTAGCCCCCCCCCCGTAGAACCGCGCCTGAGCCCTACATTTTATTCATAATGGCGGTTGCATAAATAAATCCCAAGCCTGGCCCCAATAATCATTTAGTGAAGACCATTTATCATGGGAATGTATGTATAAATTAATGGTGTTGTGCCGATGTGTTCCATTGTTGCGTGTACGCGGTATACATGGACAGTTCGCTGTCTTAAGTGCAATATAAATCAAACGCATCATGTGATGCATGGGCCTATAACTGTATAGGCTTCAAAACCAACCGAATTTAACAGAATTAAAGGTTATTTCATACTTTTGGTTTTTGTCAAAGAATGCAGATTCATGGGCACAAAAAATCAAGAACAGTCAACTGCGAAAATTCCAGTCCCATAATGTGCCCACTTAGGGAGAAAACAGTGAATAACGACCACATTTATTTTGAAGTTTTTTCACCGTTATTTTAAAAGATCAAAAAAATTTGTGGTCACTGGTTTTACTCTTTTCTTGATTAGAACAGCATTTCAGGCAGAAAACGTTTTTAACGGCATGTTTCTACCATCACCATCTTTATACCATGTAAGCCATAAGTATAAATAATGTGCGATACTACCTTTAACACGTTTCAAAATGTCAACGCGGGTCGAGCACTTTACAAAACGGTCCATGCAATCCATGTTGACATATCATAGTGTGAAAAGGGTCGATCACGTTCACACGAGTCAAACTATAGGATCTTTGGGTCAGACCTTTGCGCAAACCGGCGTTTTCATTTGTAGTGTGAAAAGGCCTTGGCAATGCCTGCATGCCACTGGCACGCTGTCAGTAAATTGCAATGTGTGACAAGGGAATCTTTAGTAATCCGCTTAAAATGAATGAATCCCGCTGACTTTGCTCAATCCATTAACCGTAGTGGTGTACATGTACCAACATGACTCCCAACCTTGATCTATCGTGGCCTATAGAGAAGTTGAGGGGGAGGAGGTGGCCATAGCAACAGTAGTATATACCCATGCATCCATCCCTCATTTCTGACAGATCGCATCTTCCTATTGTCTCTCGTCCTATTGTTATAAACCCGTATATAGGTGATCTATGACTTAAAACGTTCGCTTTGTCATAAAAATGAAAAACAAAATGCGAATATGATTCTTACTCAGCTTTGGTGTGTATTTTTTTCTGCAGTCCCATTATACAGCGCTGCCCATATGCCATTATTATCATAGGCAATGCATATATTTTTCTAAATTGCATAATAGGGAGACAGGTTAGGATCTGAAAGTTAACATTTGGGAGACACCGGTCAATAGGGAGACATTTTGTTTCCCCCAAAAAAAATATTTCTACATCTTAAAGACATATTTGTAATGTCCATATTTTGATAGAAGACAGAGAATGCTCTCAATATGAACATATTTCAATTTCAAGTTCATTGGTTTGGCGGATGTTTAGAAAAAGGTAAGTAAAGTCGTGTGCACGTCCCTATGGGAATGTCTCCCTAAGTACCCATTATCGGTAATTATTATATGCATTAAGTTGCCTTAATGATAACAGTATTATTATGCTAATGACGAAATGCTTGAATTAACATAGACGAGAAGAAAAAAACACCACGTCCCCAAAACTCAATTTGCTTTGTTGCCATGGCACCATGTTGCCATGGTAACAACATATTGCCATGGTAACAGATTTTGAAGCAACTTGTGCCGACAATAATTTACACCAATGGTCATTATGATGACCATCTTTCACCCGTGCATATTGACGGACAATTAAACAAAATTGCAATTTTAGTGCAATCATTTTTTTACATGTTAACGTATGCATTTGTACACACGTACACTGCACCGTATTTCTTTAGAGTGCCATTGCCATTTCCATTGTTATTACATGTACTAAACGCTAATAGCAGTACTCTATATGAACGAATGAATTTTTTTACGAAAATATTAAAGCATTTCGTCATTAGTTAATACAAAAATACTATCCATCCAAAGCGACCTCACGCAAATAATGAAATGATCAACCTTATAAAGGATAATACAATGATTGGTAAATGTCACAAAACAGCACTCACACTTTGTCTAATCAAACATGTGCATGAAATAATAAACCTGTGAAAATTTGAGCCCTCAATCGAACATCTGAGTCCCGAGAAAATAGCGTAAAACCGACTCAATTTTTCTTATAAAACATAAAGTATTGTGATGATCTTACCCCGATACGAAAACTGTTTTCGGTCTTTGTTTTTACTAATTTCTGGATAAATGCACCATTTCGGGCGGAAATATTTTAACGGTATGTTTCTAACAGCAACATCTTCATATCCTGAAAGTTATACGTAAATCTGTGAACATTTCTGTTTGGGTATGTTACCAATCCTGTACTGTACATTAAATTAAGTGTTGAGTGATTTCACCCAAATATGACTTTATTATTGTCACGCTGGGAAAACAATTATTGTGTTTAGCATTCAATTCAACATTCTTATCATAAACATGTTCATGTCATCACGGCTGACAAGCATACTAAAAATCGATTAAAGTTAGTATCATACTTTGGCAGCATACCGAAACAGAAATCTTCATGTTCACAGACTCATTAAATATTGTTTGTTGTTGTTGTTGTTGTTGTTGTTGTTGTTGTTGTTGTTGTTGTTGTTGTCGTGGTCGTTGATGTTGTCGTGGTCGTTGATGTTGTCGCTGATGTTAATGTCATTGTAAATGTTGTCGCTGTTGTTATTGTCATTGTAAATGTTGTCGCTGTTGTTGTTGTGGTCGGTGTTAGTCTTCTTCTTCTTGTTGTTCTTGATGTTCTTATTGTTGTCAGTAGGGTTGTCTGTTTGTTTGTTTAATTGTACAATTGTTTTCCTCCAGTTGAAGATATTAATACTCTAATTTGTATAATTTGTGCATTTCCCTTAAAATAAAGACCGTGGGCGTTTTACACTGGATTCTACAAAAAGTGGGCACCGTATGGGACTGAGAATTTCACAGATGACTGTTACTGTATCTTTCTTGATATATTAAAGGGTACAAAGATGGTAAAAACATATACTATTCAAGTTTTCTGCCCGAAATGAAAGAGTAAAACCATTGGTCAAAAATAATTTCGATCTTTAAAAGATTAAACGGTGAAAATATTGTTTTCTCAAAAAGTGAGAATCATATGGGACTGGAAATTTCACAGATGACTGTTACTGTATATTCCTTGATTTTTTTGCCCATGAATCTGCATTTCCTTGACAAAAACCAAAGTATGAAATTACCTTTAAAGTGGAATGTCCTTGAAATGAAAACAAATTAAGCAATGTTTGTAAATTTGACGCCCTTTAAGGTTCATTTTGTTTTCTCTGTGTGTTGTAGATGACTAGTAAAGCATTGCTTTTAACACGTTAACCTTGAACTTTACATGTCGTTGTAACAATCTCGAGACAACCAGCTTGCTGGCATTGACAGGCCTATAGGCTAATGCATTGTACTAACAATTGGCCTTAGACAATGGCCCCCTGCGTGCTAATGGATGGCCACACAAGGACACCATTATGTTTATTGTGTATGTAGGAATTCTCGCTCTTTTCTATACGCATGTAACCCAGTTTTTTGCATTCGTATAAATGCATGTAATTCCGAAGCCTCTTTCAATGCAGAGTGCATGATTATTATAGTGATTGCATGTATCACCTTAAAGGTACAGTACAGAATTGGTAACATACCCAAACAGAAATGTTCACAGATTTACTTACAACTTTCAGGGTATGAAGATGGTGCTGGTAGAAACATACAGTTAAAATATTACCACCCAAAATGCTGTATTCATCCAGAAATTAGTCAAACGAAGACCGAAAACAGTTTTGATCTCAGGGTAAGATCAAAAGTTCAAAACCATACTTCATCTTTTATAAGACGAATTTAGTCGGGTTTTTGCTATTTTCTTTTGACATGCTTGTACATGTTTGATCAGACAAAGTGTGAGTGCTGGTCTGTGACCTTTACCAATCATGTACATGTATTATACCTTTAAAGGGTTGCTGTAGTGCTTTTTTCAGTCAGGTTATTTCATTGCCTTCATACAGAGAATATACTGACAGATTATGAATGAGAAGTCTTATTTTGGTTTCAAACCAGCATTTGGTTTTCTTTTGAATGGCTTTGCAAAATGGGGGATTTTTATGCATACTCATGTAGGGAGCCAACAGCCAAAATATAATGAAAAAACATAAACAAATGAAGAGGCAAACAAGACCCACAGAAATGGTTGGTCAAAAAAATTACATCACCAGTGGAGTGAAGGAACATAATTATTCAGCACAATAAAACCCATTGAGGGGAAAGGTTGGTCAGAAAACCTATAAAAGAACCTCAACTTTTTGTGCACAAAGCAATTGGATTACTGCTCTCAGTTACCCAGATGACATCACAGTTTTGCTCATGAATATGGAAATTCTAATTAGCATACAAACCAAAAAGCCTGTTGTTAACCCTGAACCAGTGTGAGGAAGTGGGTAAAATCAAAGGCCCATGTAACAATTTATTTTTGGCACATGTTCAAGCCATAATATTCCTATTGCATAGACCCTTTAAGGCCAATTGTACCGTGGCCCTATAGTGCCACAACGAGGTGGAAACGCTGGTCCACACTTAAATACACAATGATGATGTTGTTGTTGTTGTTGTCGTTGTTGTTGATGTTGTTGTTTTTGTCTTCGTTGTTGTTGTTGTTGTTGCTGCTGCTGCTGTTGTTGTTGTTCTTGTCGTTGTTGCTGTTGTTGTTGATGTTGTTGATGTTGTTTTTGTCTTTGTTGTTGTTGTTGCTGATGTTGTTATTGACAATGTTGTAATAAATTGGAAGCAAACCAAAACAGAAATCTTCACAGATTTATACCTATAACTTACAGGGTATGAAGATGGCGATGGTAGAAACGTACCGTTAACGTTTGTCTGCCTGAAATGCTGTATAATATCCAGAAAAGAGTAAAACCAATAACCAAAAACAATTTTGATCTTCGGAAGATCCGCAACCCTGTGAACAAATAAAAAAAATATCTTTGGCATTTTTCACTGATTTCTACAAAATGTGGGTATCGTATGGGACTGAGAATTTCACAGATGACTGTTACTGTATCTTTCTTGATAATTTTTGCTCAGAAATCTACATTTCTCTGACAAAAACCAAAGTATGAAGCCACCTTTAACCGAATCGCAAGCCATTATTGTGCTAGAACCTTAACAGTATCATGCAACATTCTCCTGGTGAATAATGCAAACGGTAACCTTGATTTGAACTTCTCGACTATTTCCAAGGATCGTTTCTTTTCACAACACAATTTTCTCTTCCATTCAAGATGCTGCACAATTTCCCGCGGTGAAAATCCAAATCAAATTCACTCTCAAAATATACAAAACAAATTTAAAAAGCCCTATTTTTGTTTGAGAACCAAAATACATATAGTCGTTTTTTTAAACAGTCTCTGCAGAAAGTGTCTATCTAAAATTCCACGGTGAAAAATATAGAAATAACAAAAATTGACGAATAAAATTACTTAGCTTGTGACTGAAAAGGATGATTTTGTCGCAAAGGACAAAAAAGGTAGGTGATAGAAAAAGTGTTTCAGACAAAAAAATGAAATTTTCTTAAATGTTTTTGTGCGAAGATTTTATTAGGTTAGTTCGACTACAGCACTTTTTTCACACAAAAATATGAAAATTATCATTTGTTTGCATACAAACATCGAAACTGTGGAGATGCAGTCTGCGATACAAATAGTGGGTTAAAATTGTCTGCATTAAAAACACAGCTTTTATTCTGTATATGCATTTTAGATAGCACCATTATTTTAAAACATGCGTTCTCTTTAATACGTATCCATTGTGCTGACATGGGTGTGTGTCCATTGGGGTTTAAAGGTAGTATCATACTTTGGTAAGAGACTAAAACCCAAGTGTTCACAGATTTACGTATAACTTACAGGGTATGAATATGGTGGTGGTAGAAACATACCGTTAAAATGTTTCCGCCCGAAATGGTGTATTTATCCAGAAATTAGTAAAACAACGACCGAAAATCTTTTTGATCTTTTAAAAGATCAAAAAATAAAAGAGAAAACACTTATAAAAATACTGTGGCCGTTTTTCACTGTTTCCTCAAAAAGTGGGCAACGTATGCGACTGAAATTTTCACAGATTACTTTTACTGTATCTTCCTTGATATTTTTGCCCACGAATCCGCATTTCTTTGACAAAAACCAAAGTATGATACTACCTTCAATTAAATAACGCCTGAGACGAAGTCATCCTACGTGGCTACAGCCACTTCCACAGACGTGCATCAATCCAAGCCGGGCCAATTTCATAGAGCTGCTTAGCACAAAAAAATTAGCTAAGCATGACATTTCTGTCTTAATAAAAACAGGGTTAACAACCAAATGTCCATGTGTTGTGTATCACTTGTGATTGTTCTTTGGCTGTTGTTCGCTGACCATGAATATCAAATGGAATTTTCAATGGAGGTTTGTTTTATTGAGCAAGCTATTTTTGTGCTAAGCATTTTTTTGTGCTAAGCAGCTCTATGAAATTGGCCCCAGAAGTCAAAACAGTTCCCACATGGCATTAAAGGTATTACACATTATTGGTTGTGTTGTTTGTTGCTGTTGCTGCTGCCACTGTTGCTGCTGCTGATATGTTGTTGCTGCTGATGCTAATGCTACTGTAGTAGGTGCTGCTGTTGCAGTTGTAAGGGAAACGTCATACGTTTTCAGAATGCAATGCATCGTAACACAAACCTCTCAACAAATTCATGAAAATCGGTTTTCACGATTTGTTTTTCGAAAAAACGTCAAACAATAATGATGCTTAAGTTTTGCTTGTTTATTGATTTAACTAAAGCCCACCGCACACTATACGATCCGACATTCCGACTAGGACCCGACTAGTTTTTGAGAGGGTCGCAAAGCATTCTGGGAGTCTTAACCGTGATTGTTCCCAGTCGCAGACCCACTCTGATGGCCAGTCGGCAAGATTCGACTGTCGAATCACGGTTAAGACTCCCAGAATGCATGGCGATCCTTCCAAAAACCAGTCGGGTCGTAGTCGGATCGTATAGTGTGCGGTGGGCTTAAGCCAACTGAGCTATCCAGCCCTACGTTGTGGTGACCCTCAATTATCTTTATTCGTATGGCAGTATAAGCCAGGAAACCACTCACATACCGCTATATCCCAAGGATTATCTAAGATTCGGACAACATAAGAAATCCTTCAAAGACGAATTGGTTAAAGGTCAGTACAGTATTGGCAATATGCTCGAACAGATTTACGTATAACTTTCAGGGTATGAAGATGGTGATGGTAGAAACATACCGTTAAAATATTTTCGCATGAAATGGTGTATGTATCCAGAAATTGGTAAAACAAATACTGAAAACAGTTTTGATCTCGGGGTAAGATCGAAACCCTTCTTTATGTTTTATAAGAAAAATTGGATCGGGTTTTCGCTATTTTCTCCGGACTCAGATGTCCGATTGAGCTCAAATTTGTTTTCACAGCCTTATTATTATTTTTCATGTACGTGATTAGAAAATAGTGAGTGTTCTCTGACCTTTACCAATCATGTATCCCTTTAAAAGCTTTGCAACATACAACGTCTTTAAAGGGAGCATAATAGGATTTGCAAAGATGTGCGTTTTGGCTGAATTTGGTACTTAAACAGAAGTGAAGGTCTTAAACTTCCTTACAGACGTTGTTTCATGTACCTTTATACGCTTTGTTCATCTGGATATCAGAAATACGGCCGAAATAATCTTGCCGGCCTCCGAATCCTTCACGGTTACACCACGCTTTCGAAATGCTACCAAAAATCGTTCGGACGAACGATCTTTTTAAAAGACACTAAATCTTGATTTCCTTGAAAACCCCAGCATCCGATGAACCAAGATTTCCCATGGTGATTGTTTGCACTGTTTACGAACTGTTGAGTCCATATCTCAAACTCAATATTTGTTTGGAGGCCTTGCAAATCATGTACGCTGCCTTTAATAACTTGACTTACGAGCTGTATGCAGCGCACGATCAACTTGTTTGATAGCGGGAGCAATCATGGCTGTTTTCCAGATGAACTATACTGTAATCAAATCCCATACAATGTACACCGTTACAGCCCCGTTAACTCCTCCGCAATGTATTCCTACCGGGAATATAGCTTAACGCCTCCCGTCCGGGTTATCCAGAGGGAATAGGGGCACAGAATATACACCGTAACCATACACATTCTAATTATACATATACAGACGAAATAATTCATGAGACTGACTATATACCGTATATACGTCTCGACAATTTGGCAATCTGAAGACGAGACAAAGCGTCAGCCTCCTAGTTATAATGTTGTTTTTTTTTTATATTTCATCGTTCGCCGTTGATGGTCTTTTATTTAATTATTTCTCGATCACACCAGCTTACTGATGCCCCCCTAGAGGCTCCCTGCAGCTGGCAGAATTCAAGGTAGAAAGTGAATCTGATTCGCAAAGGTATAATCATATGAGAGTTACTACTAGATTGTGTTATTTGACGCGACTTGAGGAGCAGATGTTTATATCGAATGGCTGTGGGTTATTTATACAATTGTTTAATTTTGTTGAATTTTCATTTTCTGTTTCAATACTAAGCTTATAGGCCTTCTTCAATATTGTCCATTTCAGAAAATTAGATTCGTGATTTGTCACTTAATGCAGTGTGGACTATCGGATACCAAAATGAATTCCACTGAATTTTGTTAAAGGTAGTATCATACTTTGGTAAGAAGCCAAAACAGACATGTTCACAGATTTACGTATAACTTACAGGGTATAAAGATGGTGCTGGTAGAAACATACCGTTAAAACATTTCCGCCTGAAAAGAAAAGAGTAAAACAACGACCGAAAATCTTTTTGATCTTTTAAAAGTTTAAAAATAAAAGAGAAAAGGCTTAAGAAATACTGTGGCCGTTTTTCACTGTTTTCTCAAAAAGGGGGCACCGTATGGGACTGAATTTTCATAGATGACTATTATTGTATCGTTCTTGATATTTATGCCCATGAATCTGTATTTCTTTGACAAAAACCAACGTATGATACTACCTTTAAAGGTAATTTCGTAGTTTGATTGTTGTCAAAGAAATGCAGATTCATGGGTAAAAATATCAAGGAAGATACAATAACACGCAGTCATTTGTGAAATGTCTAGTCCCCGTAAGTTATACGTAAATCTGTGGACATTTCATTTTGGTTTCTTACCAAAATAGGATACTACCTGTAAAGGTAATTTCATAGTTTGGTTTTTGTCAAAGAAATGCAGGTTCATGGGCAAAAATATCAAGTAAGATACAGCAACGGTCATCTGTGGAATTTTCAGTCCCACGCGGTGCCCAAGTTTGGAGGAAACAGTGGAAACGCTCACAGTATATATTTTTTTAAAATCTATTTACATGGAGGTTTTTTTTATCTTTCTGCGATCAAAATTGATTTTGCTCAATTGATTTTACTGGTTTTTAAAATATTTCTTTTTTATAAATGTAAAAACTGTAAAAGTATGTTTTTACCATCACCATCTTTATACCATGTAAATTATAGGTATAATATGTGAAGAAACGAAAAAACACAGTTTCCATAAACACTCAATAAACTAAATTGTTTAATCGAATTTGTATGCGTTTTGTCAGTGAAAGCACATTTATAAAGTCGAAATGAGTATAGGCCTACTTCTTGCATTTAACAAAACAGTTGAAAGCTTGAAGGTAAACTAAAAACGGAATGCCGTCTATTCTCAGAATTTAAATATAATTATTGAAAACATTTTGTTGTGTGACTGAGCACTAACAACAAAGGCTGAATGAATATTGGCCAGTATAGGGTTTTGGTAAAAGATGAAATTAAATCAAAACATTAGCATTGCTGCTGACAATTGAAGATTGCGTATAAAAAGAGGACACATAAATTGAATTTGGTGCAGCCAAATTTGGACTAAAAATATCAGATACAATGTAGGCCTACATGTATTGTGAATTGCCGTAGGCCTACGTTTAATGTACATTTTGTAATAATGAAAATACTCTCTTACAATGCGCGCGAGGTTCGATGTTTCAAAGGAACCGTGCTTTGCATCTACGTTTCGAACACAACGCCTTGTTCATCTACAATCAGAACTACTTCTTTTAGTTCGTTCTTCCTCAAGTTTTTACTGACGAAGAACGGGCATACACTCGCTCGAAACGTCGCGTGCTGAAACACGTAACCAGAGTCCAATTTCACGGCCCTGCTTAGCACAACAATTTGCTAACCATGAAATTTCGGTCTTGATTAAAACAGGATTAAGTAGCCTAATGTGCATGTATGCAAATTAGGCTTGCCCTTCACCGACGTGGATGAGCACTGTGCTTGTTGAGTGCACATGAAATGAGAAAAAAAATAATGCGCTGGCTCAGGTGGGATTTCATAAATTCCATGCGTTGTGTGTCGCTTATGCTGTTTCGCTGACCATTAATATCAAATGAAATTTTTCAATGGCGGTTTGTTTTATTGAGCAAGACATTTTGCGCTAATCAATTTGTGTGCTTAACAGCTCCATGAAATTGTCCCCTGTTTCATGTATAAATAATAATTTGGGAGGCTAATCATCCTTACTTGTAGCTGGGGTGCTGAATTATGAAGGATGCGACTTCAACGTGATCGAGTAGCAGGCTTTCATGGGCGCCATTTGGCTGCCAGTCACATCAACCCATTATGATCACGGAGTACAGCCTGAGATCGAAAGTGTTCTTGTGGAGGGAGGAAAACCGGAGAACCCGGAGAAAAAACCCTCGTAGCATAGGAGAGAACCAACACACAACTCTACTCACATATGACCCAAGCCGGGATCGAACCCGGGCCACATTGGTGAGGGGGCGAGTGCATAACAGACTTGCCACCTATGCCTCCTATGTATAGCGGTCGATTTTGACTTATTCTGACAAACTCGGAAAATTGAAAAAGCAATGTCGATCTTTTCGTCACCTTTAAAGGTAGTATCATACTTTGGTTTTTATCAAAGACATACAGATTCATGGGCAAAAATATCAAGACAGATACAGTTACAGTCATCTGTGGAAATTTCAGTCCCATACGGTGCCCACTTTTTGAGAAAACAGTGCAAACAGTATTTCTGAAGTCTTTTCTCTTATATTTTTGATCTTTTAAAAGATCAAGAAGATTTCCAGTCGTTCTTTTACTAATTTCTGGATAAATACACCATTTCAGGCGGAGAAATATTAACGGTATGTTTCTACCACCACCATCTTAATACCCTTTAAGTAATAGGTAAATCTGTAAACATTTCTGTTTTGGTTTCTTGCCAAAGTATGATATACTACCTTTAATATTTTACCTTCAAATTAGGGCGGGGGAGGAAACGGACAGTGTGCAAACAAAGGAGCCCCATTGTTATATATTTCACTGCACTGTAAATATTAAAGGTACGATGCATCAATCGGCTAGTGACAATTTCATTTTTGAAAAGGCAGTGAGTAACGGTTTTTTATATCAGATTCCGAAGGAACGTAATATCATTCTTTGGTTTTTGTCAAAGAAATGCAGATTCATGAGCAAAAATAGCAAGACAGATATAACGACAGTCATCTGTGAAATTTCTAGTCCCATACGGTGCCCACTTTTTGAGAAAACACGCCCACGGTATTTTTCTTAAATCTCTTAACCGTTAGAGCAGCTGCGGTGTGTTCATAATTTGATTTGTCATGGAATAAAAACAAACCTGTGAAATGTTCAGCTCAATTGATCATTGTGAACAGTATTAGAAAACAGCGAAAAACCGTTGCAATTGTTACGCGAAAAATGTGAGGTAAATTGTGATGTTTTGATCTTGGTGATCATATCTGTTTGCGGTCTTTTGTTTTACACACTTCTGGAAAAAAATACTGCATTTCAGGCAGAAATGTTTTAACGGCATGATTGCACCAAAAACCTATTCTTTATACCTTGTAAGTTATAGGTAAATCTGTGAACATCTAATGCTTTGGTTTCCTACCAAAAACGTAACCTTTACGGTACCTGCTAATGCGTTTGAATTGTGTACAGCTCACACGTAGATGACATGGCATATTTTTCGCACATACACATAAAACGCGGCCGGAACTTAAAGGTATAGCCTTCAATGCAGGCTCATTCCAAAACCTTTAAAGGGTTCCTGCAGTGCTTTTTTTCAGTCAGGTTATTTGATTGCCTTCATACAGAGAATATACTGACAGATAATGAATGGCAAGTCTTATTTTGGTTTCAAACATGCGTTTGGTTTTCCTTTAAATGGCTTTTTAAAAGGGGGGATTTTCATGCATACTCATGTAGGGAACCAACAGCAAAAAATATAATGAAAAGGCATAACAAATGAAGAGGCAAACATGACCCACAGAAAAGGTGAGTCAAAAAAATTACACCACCAGTTGAGTGAAAGGAACATTTTGGCAAATTAAAACACATTGAGGAGGAAAAGGTATGTCAGAAAACCTATAAAACAACCGCAACTTTTTGTGCACAAATCAATTGGGTTTACTGCTCTCAGTTACCCAGATGACGTCACAGTACGTTTTGCTCATGAATATGGCAAATTATTGGCACATGTTCAAGCCATAATATTCCCATTGCACAGATCCTTTAAAGGCATAATACATGATTGGTAAAGGTGGCATAATAGCTACAGACTGTTCATAATTTGATTTGTCATGGAATAAAAACAAACCTGTGACATTTTCAGCTCATATTATCATACTGTATAAAACAGTGAAAAAACCTTCACGGTATTTTCACTATTCACGGGAGTTTTAATCTTACCCCGAGATCAAAACTGTTTCGGTCGTCGTTATTACTAATTTCTGGATAAATACAACATTTCAGCCGGAAATATTTTAACAGTATGTTTCTACCAGCACCAGCTTCATATCCTGAAAGTTATACGTAGGCTGTGAACATTTCTGTTTGGGTATGTTACCAATCCTGTACTAAAGTGTGAGTGCTGTTCCGCGACCTTCATCATAATCATTATTACACCTCTAAAGGTAATATCATACTTTGGTTGATGTCAAAGAAATACAGATTCATGGGCACCTTTTGAGAAAACAGTGAAAAACTGCCAGAGTATTTCTTGAATCTTTTCTCTTTTATTTAAGAGATCGAAAATAATTTTGGTCACTGGTTTTACTCTTTTCTGGATAAATACAGCATTTCAGGCAGAACGATTTTAAACGGTATGTTTGTACCATCACCATCTTCATATCCTGTAAGTTATAGGTAAATCTGTGAAGATTTTCTGCTATACCAAAGTATGACAGGCTACTACCTTCATAGATAAAAAAAAAAATAAGAATATTGGTGAAAAGATTTTTAAAATACTGTGGACGTTTTTCACTGTTTTCTCAAAAAGGGGGCAAAGAAAATGTCACAGATTACTGTTATCTTCCTTGATATTTTTGCCCATCAATCTGCATTTGTTTGACAAAAACCAAAGTATGGTATTACCTTTAACACTAATAACCATGTTCAAACTGAGAAGAGGTATAAAAAAGAAATTTGGAATTTACACAGCTGTTTGCAATCGAGGGGAGAATAATTTCAAAACGGAAGGAAAGAGAAGGAGCCTGATTTTAGCATTACCTTCGATCTGCAGTGCCGTTGCTACGCGATGAACTATTAGCTTGTCCATCTTCGGCGAACACGCTGCCGTCCATGGGACCGTAGATGGTTAAAATGAGGGCAGCCAGTAGCGTACGATGTAGGCCTACAACTCCATGCTTCCCGTAGGGCCTACCTGCTATTAAACCACGCATTTCTCAGGGTCCACACTCGAACGGACTATCGTTCACGTTGTCAGATGGTCTATAGTTCGTTCGTGCCTGCACTGACTGTGTACTGGTACAGATTGAGGTTATTTTTGCAGCATCTCAATTTGCATGTGTCGTCTGCATTGGATCGATTGGTTCGCTTGAGTTAACTCTCATCCACGTTTTCCTGTGCGGAAGGCCACATATACGCGTGTGACAGAGATGTAACCATGATAGGCAAGCATGAATGCCACTGCGCACGCGCTGCGCATGCGCTTCACCTGGTTTGCTGGGTAGTCGGGTTCCCAGACCAGGAATCACCCAGACCAGGAATCTCCGACTACAGAACTGTCTGTCAATTCTAAGATTTTTAAATAATCTTTTAAAAAGCTTTCGATAAAGATCCTGCTATAAGGATCGAAACGCATCAGGCCCTCCTGACTCCAAGCATTTTATAAAGTTCCGGTCATTATTTTGGCCGATAAGCAGTTAACAGCTGCAGTTTATTACTATTTTTGATTAAGTGGAGGCGCTGTCTTCAGCCATGTTTAGGTTCGAGTCGGAAAAACATCCCGTTAACTTCATTTTCATTTATAAATCAAGTAAATCAAAATAATCAATTCAAATACATTGAAGTGCAAGAATGAAATACATGTACATGTAATCATAATTGTAATAACATTATGCTGCTGGGAAATGTTGGACTTGGTATGTTTACCTTCAAATATGTATGGCGCCCTCATTGATAGGTTAGAGCTAAGTCAATTTGAGAGCCACTCTATGCACGTCATGCATGGAGCTGCTTAGCACCGTCTATACACGTAGAATTCCGGGGGTCGCGGGTTCGAATCACGCTCCAGTGAATTTGTGTATAGTTGTTCACCTTTCAATGACATAAGAAGAGATTCTTGTAGCTTTTTTATGTTTTAAATTTGCAAATAAACTTCTCTTCAAGTATTATTCGCGTCTGATGAAGCGCCCTCAACGGCCTAACAAATTAGGGGCCTATGATTTCTCAACGTCGGCTCCTGCTCCATTTCATGAATCCATTATGAAATTACGGGTATTAAAATAGAGGCTTTTGGCTGCGGTTCGGAAGTAGATTCTCTGGTTTGAAAAAGAAATCAGAGATTCAGCTTCAATTAAAAACCACAGCCTATATTTTCAGCGTATGGATTGTCAGAGACGAAGCCGGAGCCTGAGCCAGAGTCGAGGTTTGAGAATACTTATTATCTACAAACCCCGTACTGGTGGTATAGGGCTTATTCATGGCGCATCCATTTTGTCACCTTCCTAGTTGTATACCCGTTGGAAAAGGTAACACCAATTCTGAAAAGAAAATGGGTACCAGACTATTTTTGAATCTATATAAGAGCGTTTACGAAACGGAGACCGGCTCAGGCTGCATCCGAATCTGTTGCCGAGAGCTAGGTCTAGGTCTTCGCCTCATTGGAAATACGTGGAGACACCAAGCCAATAGACCTAGCCGTATCTCAGAAAGCCCGTTGCGGACACGGCCTCGGGCTCATGGGGCTCCATGCTGAAAATATCGGTTGTGGTTTTTCATTGAAGCTGAAGCTCTGTTTTCCTTTTTCAAACCATAGAATCTACTTCAGAACAGCAGCCATAAAGCCTCTATTTTGATAGGCCTACCCGTTATTTTAGAACTTTCACGAAATGGAGCCGGAGCCTGAAACGGAGCCATAGGGCGTTTACAAAACGGAGGCTCAGGCTCCGTCTCGGGCTCCGGCTCCATTTGGTGAATCTATTCTGAAATAACTATAGTTGGTATCAAAATAGAGGTTTTGGGCTGTGGTTCTGAAGTAGATTCTCTGGTTTGAAAAAGAAAACAGGGTTTCATCAGCTTCAGTGAAAAACCACAACCTATATTTTCAGCATATGGATGTCAGAGCTGGACTCAGAAGCCTAAGCCTGAGCTGTTTCGTAAACACCCCAAGCCTCGGTTTGATTGCCCTGATTCGAATGCAGGATGGATGCACCGTGAATAAGGCCTACGTGCGTGCAAAGCACGCAATTTACTCCTACCCAGTCTAGTCTGTTTTCGAAACGAACGCGTCACTGCACATCAATTACATACCGGGTCGTTGCATGTAAAAGGTGCACTGTACATTTACGTAGTGCCTTGTATGTGATTCTTATAACGATTTTGGACATCGCAGGAAATTATACATCCGGTTGGTTTGACCTTGGTCTTGGGAGGGGAGGGAGGGGGAGGGGGAGGGGGGGGGGGAAGAGGGGGTGGATGGAACACTCTTACTTCCTATACTAATAATTATGATTGAAAAGTGAACAAAGAAAAAATTGACTGGAGCAGGATTCGAATCAGCGACTTCCGAAATACCGTACCGGACTAGACTACCGGTACTCAGTCCAACTGCCCTATGATCTGTTGGTATTCCTGGGGCCAATTTCATAGAGCTGCTTAAGCACCAACAGCTTTGGTAAATAAAAATTAGTATGCCAGCCAAATACAAGTCAAAAGCAGTGAACATCACATGAACATTTCTTTTTGGTTGGCAATCCTCTTTGATCAAGGAAGACTTTTCATGCTTAAACATTTTTTTGTGCTTAAGCAGCTCTATGAAAATGGTCTATATAATAGTCGGTTATCTTTGCTTGTTTGGCAGTCAGAAGCCATGAAACCACTCACATACCGCTATATCCCAAGGATCATTTAAGATACTCGCAGCATTAGCAATGGAGCAACACGAGAAACAGTACATGGGGGATCACACAAAGAGGATACGGCTTTTTAATCAATATAATCATCAAATAACCATATAATAATTATGGTTATTTGACGATTATATTCAAATTCCTTAGGCCTACTTTAACTTTTCAACTCGAAGAGCTTGATCTTTTAAAAGATCAAAAAGATTTTCGGTCGATGTTTTCCTAATTTTTGGAGAAATACACCATTTCAGGTGGGGAAAAAAAAAATTAACGGTATGTTTCTACCACCACCATCTTCATAATATATACCCTGTAAGTTATACGTAAATCCGTGTCAACATTTCTGTTTTGGTTTCTTACCAAAGTATAATACTACCTTTAAACTGCATTTAGAAACTTGAAAAGAATCACGCCATCTGGTCACAACAACCGAAATTTACAACAGTGGGAAAGATATCCGAGTTGGAAACTTTGAGTTTCAGACAGCAGACATTGCAGATTCTGCTGAAAGGTTTTGCACTGACTTCTCGAAAACATATCACCTCGGATGAAGAGAGGGGGTGGGAAGGAGGGGGGAGGGGAGGGGAGGGGAGGGAAGGGAGGGAGAGGGGGACCACTCGGAACACTTCTACCAATACTGCTTGATTCCTTTCTTGAACTTCCTCACTTTTTTTCAAAGAGCTGGTCTTTGTTGAAATGTGTTGGCGTATTAAAGGTGGTCTCATACTTTGGTTTTTGTCAAAGAAGTACAGATTCATGGTCAAAATTATCAAGGAAGATACAGTCATAGTCATCTGTGAAAATTCCAGTCCCATACAGTGCCCACTTTTTGAGAAAATCGTTCAAAAACGGCCACAGTATTTCTTAAGTCTTTTCTCTTTTATTTTCGATCTTTTAAAAGATCAAAAAGATTTTCGGTCGTTGTTTTACTCATTTCTGGATAAATACACCATTTCAGGCGGAACAATTTTAACGGTATGTTTCTACCACCACCATCTTCATACCCTGAAAGTTATACGTAAATCTGTGAACATTTCTGTTTTTGTGTCTTTAATACCAAAGTATGATACTACCTTTAATAACAGTGCTCCTTTAAATATGCAGGAGACGAACAACGATGCATACTAAACATTGCAATATTTTTTTATTGCACATACGGAAAAAGCATAGGATTATAATATCTCATTAGCATAATGAAGCATTTGTATAATATAGTTGTATAATATAGTTGTAATTACTGTTGTTTCATATTTTCAATTCGAATGTTGAGACAGTTTAACGTACGGCACCACAAGACGTGCACGAAATAAAAGCCTCATTCAAGTTCTGATGACGATGCGCTTAGTTCATGCAGACATGCACACTTCATTGTATTAGGTACCAGGCAAACATCCATAAGCAAAGGCATCGTGACTTGTATACATAATCACTTCATTATTCGGGTGACATGCACTGTGAAGTAATTGCTGGGTTTTTGTCTCTGTGCTCATAATTTTTTTTCGTCCAACTATATAGGTGTCCTTTTTAATTTTTGAAAGAATTGCAACATCTTGTCATGCAGTCAGCTTTGCATATAATTACAGCGGAACATTAAGCACTGCGCCATTACATATCTCGTTCTTCTCGGCTATAGTAGACACTCTGGTGTAAAGATGTTGGAAAACAAAGTAAGTGCTCTCTCTATATAAACATCTATGATACCGATAGTAAAACCTCAATAACTCAATAGTCCCCTTAACTCAAAGTGATGCTTTGTTCCCGCAGAAATAGGCTTTTGTGTACATTCCGTATGTAAAATTACCCGCGGTTAAAATCCTGCTTAAATCAAAGTTTTCCCTCCGAACAAGGAAAAATCGCGGCTAAGGCTGTCCTGTAAATTATTAAATCATAGTTTAAATGTTTGTATTACTTTGAGTGTAAGGCGCACTGAAATAACTTTCTGTTATGAAAATGCGCTGTATAAAAAACACTTATTATTATCAGGGTGCTACAGATATAGCCTATTATAAAAATGAAGTACATGTACATGTATTTTTGGGCTATGTAACATGCCACCTTCATGGTGAGTCGATCCCCCTACTTTTTATGCACAAACCCACGAAGACGATTTAGAAAATATTTAAAATTTAAATTATAAATACAAACCATGCGTCATGGTCTGGATAAGTCGAAGTTTACATTCATTTCTCGAGGTTCGAGTTATCGAGGTTTTACGTATGATTTATTTTTCATAAACCAGTTTAAAGGTATAGTATCATACTTTAATAAGAAACCAAAAAATGTTCACAGATTTACGTATCACTTTCAGGGTATGAAGATGGTGGTGGTAGAAACATACCATTAAAATGTTTCCGCCTGAAATGGTGTATTTATCCAGAAATGTGTAAAACAACGACCGAAAATATTTTTGATCTTTTAAAAGATCAAAAATAAAAGAGAAAAGACTTAAGAAAAACTGTTCCCGTTTTTCACTGTTTTCTCAAAAAGTTGGCACCGTATGGGACTGAAATTTTCACAGATGACTATTACTGTATCGTCCTTAATATTTTGGCCTATGAATCTGTATTTCTTTGACAAAAACCAAAGTATGATATTACCTTTAACTCAAAGCGATGCATGCTTTGTTCCCGCCGACAGAATAGGCGTTTGTGTACATTTAATACTTCCGTATACGTCAAATTACACGCTGTCTAAATCCTGCTTAAATCAAAAGTTTTTCCTCCGAACAATGAAAAATCGCAGCCAAATCTGTCCTTGTCAGGTGCTACAGGTATATAATTGAAAATGAAGTATCGTGTACATGTAAGTTAGGCTATTGTAATATGCCACTTCCATTGGATAACTCGCGTGTATATATACATGACTTAATAATTTAAGCCACGCGCAAAACTCTAGATAACTAGAAGTTTATTATTCCGTATGATTTTTTTTTCATAAACCAGTTTAAAGGTAGTATCATACTTTGGGTAAGAAACCAAAACAGAAATGTTGACAGATTTATGTGTAACTTACAGGGTATGAAGATGGTGGTGGTAGAAACATACTGTTAAAATTGTTGCGCCTTAAATGGTGTATTTATCCAGAAATAAGTAAAACAAAGACTGAAAACAGTTTTGATCTCGGGGTAAGATCAAAACCATTTTTTATACGAAAACAAAATCGAGTCGCGTTTTGGCGACTTGTGACTCAGATGTCCGATTGAGCTCAAATGTTCACAGGTTTATTATTTCAATGTACATGTTTGATCAGACAAAGTGTGAGTGCAGTCCTGTGACCTTTACCAATCATGACTGTATAATAGCTTACCTTTAATTGCATTCTGTATCCAAATTTGTACTCATGAGTTTGGAATGACACTTTTGGCAGGGACACGCAAGGAAAGATGGCGGTTATGGATGGGTTATCACAGTTATACGTCTCCTCATTGGCGCCATTGAGCTTGGTACGGTGAAAAGCTTCGGCGTGTTCATCTTGCCCATTCGCGAATCGTTCGACTGCTCCGTTACAGCCCTGGGAACTGCAATGGCGGCATCACACGCAGTGACCTTCTTCCTGGGTCAGTATAAACTAAATGCATTAAGAAACTTGAAAAGAATCACGCCATCTGGTCATAATCCGGTCCCAACAACAGAAATTGGCCATGATTATAATGATATTCATAATTATTTACTTAAATTAGTACATAACTGCATAATAATCAAAAATTCTCTGTCCCTGGTCATCGGGAGATAATCTACATTCCTGAAACCATCTCAACTCCCTGGTGAGAATACAGCCCCGGCCGTACTGCAAAGGGCACGGAGGCTTATCAAACCACAAAGCCATCTCCACCCTGGCATGTAGCCTACCCATTTTACACCTGGGTGAAGAGGAGCAATATGTGTCAAAGCGTCTTGCCAAAGGACGCAAGCATCCCTAGCCCATGGTCGGATTCGAACCCACAATATGTAGATTGACCACAAGATCTTGAGTACGACATGCCAGGCCACTAGGCCACATCATCCCATATGTCTTAAATAATGTGTCAATTTAGTGGTTTTTAATATAAACGTTTTGAAAACTAGATGATTTGTCACATCGCTGACTCCCTTAAACTGTTCCAATTTCCACCATAAAAGAATAGAGATTCTCTAACACGTCTTTTATAATTATCTTCCATTTTTTTAGTACCATTGGTCAATATCATGACGGAGAGAGTTGGCCCAAGACCGCTTACCATTGCAGGAGGGCTCATTATGTCCTTGTCGTTTGGTGCCATCGTTTTCACAACAAATCTGGCAGTCTTTTCATTCTTAGTCATCCTGTGGGGTAAGTTTGTTCATAGGCCTACTCCTGCGGAGAGTGGCTCAGGCTCAGGCTCAGGCTCGGGCTCCAGCTCTGTCATCTTTATGCTGAAGCATGTTGTTTTTCAAACCAGAGAATCTACTTCCGAACCACAGCCAAAAGCTTTAATTTTGATACCCATAATTAAAGAATGGATTTACGAAATGCAGCCATAGCCTGAGCCTGAGCCTGAGCCTAGACCAATTGTGTTTAAGAGATGTATAAGTAAAGGCCGCGTCACAATTCTCTGGCATGCGACCGCAAATAACACACAAGTCTATGGAAACGGCTGCAGACACTGGCAGTGGCTGTCATAGGTACATACATAATTTGCAGCTGCAGCAAGAGAAATGGGACACGGGCAAGGTTTAATAGGCTTTTGTGTCCTTGTTAACGCAGGGATCGGTGTCGCAATGGCCCATGTTCCTCTGATTGTCGCTTTGCTGTCTTATTTCCCGACCAACCCGGCCCTTCCGATCGGCATCCTCTTGGCAGGCAGCTCGCTCGGAATGATGGTCTACCCACCTCTGACGGAGCTTCTGATCGACGCCTACGGCTGGCGAGGAACCATGTTGATATTCACAGCTGTAAACGCCAATGTTTGCATCCTTGGAGCGTTAATCAAGACAGACCAGGAGAGTACTCGCCACTTGATGGCACTGCTCAACACGCCGATGGCCTCCCAGATGCTCGTGATGAGAGAGAGTCAAGGCATTGCTTCTCAACGGCTGCACGGGGACTCTGCAAGGTTCTGTCTTTGGACGTGCTGTGGAACGAACCTAGATTCACGGCGCACGCCTTGGCCTTCTTCCTGCTTGGTATCATGTACAGTGCCTGGATGATCTATCTTGTGCCCCACGCAACCACCAGAGGCATAGACAGCCAACTGGCAACTTTCCTCTCGACAGCTGGAGGGATCGGTAGCCTTCTTGGTCGAATCCTGTACGGACCCGTGTTGCACATGGAGTACATGACGCCTGCTCAGATGATGATTCTGTTCAGCTTCACCAACATGGCTGCCTTCTCTCTAGACCCTGTTGCATCGGACAGCTATCCTGGACTCGTGTGTCTCGCCTTCGTGAATGGTCTGAGCCTTGGGACGATGGCGGGTCTGTTCGTGCTGATCTCCAAGGAGGTCTTGGGCGAAGGCATGGGTGCTCGGGGATGGGGAACGGTGTCCGTCTTCTTCGCTGTAGGTGAACTAACTGGAGGAGCATTTGCAGGTAGTATATCCCTACATTGAGCAGGGTTTCTGAGTTATTTGCCAAGTCAGGAAGGCAGTGGGTATAGGCTGAAGACCGTCAGTTATCCAGGGGTCGATTTCACGAAGCCCTATGGGATCGATCGTAACTCAAGTTACGAAGGATAAACACATCGTATCCTACGGAAGGATGCAATGCATAATAGGTCCTACGATTGATAGTAGGTTACGATGGGTTTGGTGAAATCGACCTCTCATGATGAAATAATTATTGAACATCCTTGATACAAAATATGACTCGTTCTACAACTGGAGCAATATTTGTACTTGATGTTTTCTTAATGTACACACGAGTTCAGATTCACAGTACACTGATAATGATCTCTGGAATCTTATAAAGACCTTTTTAACATGAAAATGTTGGGAAACGACAGCCAAGATAACTCTATAGAATGTATATCAAATCAGTTGGAATTAACTGTATAGGTGCCTATGCAGTGGCAATCGTAAGCACCTCGCTGTCCGAAACAGCTTCTCTCTCCACAAAAGGTGAACATAATCCTTATCGCTATAGTATCCGAAGATCATAAGGTCTGACAAAACTGTTCTATTCTCGTCTCTCCAGGTTGGGTCTATGACATATCCGGAAGTTACGACGACTCGTTCTTGACGCTAGGAGGTCTAGCGGCCTTTAGCGCCATGGTCTTGGTAGTTGAACGCCTTCTCAACAGGCGCGCGTCTTCTTAGTGGGAGGACGCCTGTTGCAGATTTTGGAGAACCCCTCGGAACACTGTAACTTCATTCTAGCAATGCTATTATTTAGATTCCTTACTTGAACTTTCTTAACTCCTTGACCTCGAGCCAATGTCATAGAGCTGCATGAGCACAAAATTTGCTTAAAGGTAGTATCATACTTTGGTAAGAAACCAAAACAGACATGTTCACAGATTTACGTATAATAACTTACAGGGTATGAAGACGATGGTGGTAGAAACCTACCGTAAAAATTGTTCCGCCTGAAATGATGTATTTATCCAGAAATTAGTCAAACAACGACCGAAAATCTTTTTGATCTTTTAAAAGATCAAAAATAAAAGAGAAAAGACTTAAGAAATACTGTGGCCGTTTTTCACGATTTTCTCAAAAAGTGGGCACCGTATGGGACTGAAATTTTCACAGATGACTGTCACTGTATCTTCCTTGATATTTTTGCCCATGAATCTGCACTTCTTTGACAAAAACCAAAGTATGATTCTACCCATGGGCGTAGATCCCGGGGGGGGGGGGGGCTAGGGGGGTTGCAACCCCCCCAGGTTTTCACTTTTTATATATATAAAAAAATATTTTGTGCACAAACGTATATGGAAGTACGACCCAGCTACACGATCAACCCCCCCAGGTCTGAGGACGTGTCTACACTACTGATACTACCTTTGCGTATGAAAAGTCTTCCTTGATCAGCATGATTACCAACCAAATTTCTCATGTGATGTTAACTGCTTTTGACTTGTATTCGACCATTGTTCGCTGAGCATAACATTCACAAGGAGTTTTGGCTGGCATACTGATTTTATTCACCATGGTTTTTGGTGTTTAAGCAAATTTTGATGGTTAAGCAAATTTTGGTGGTTAAGCAGCTCTATGAAATTGGCCGCTGCATGGTCTTTGTGAACAAAAATGTGCTCGTGTACTGTTGGCCTTACATGTTTAATGACCAACGTAAACAGACTGGTAATTATGTTGCATACAACTTTGGCAATATTATTTTATTCATTGAAACAGCATACTCTAATACCTCATTAGCATTATTAAGCATTTTGTATATTAGTGTTCCCAAACAACAACTGATGCTTCATACATTTCAATATTATTCAAAAGGTGAAACTGTTTAACGTATACAGCACCACAGGCTTAAAGGTAGTGTCATACTTTGGTAGCATACCGAAACAGAAATCTTCACATATTTACCTGGTATTACTTTACAGGGTATAAAGATGGTTATAGTAAAAACATACCGTTACATTTTGTCTCCCTAAAAGGCTGTAGTTATCCAGAAAAGAGTTAAACCAATGACCAAAACTATTTTTGATTATTTTAAAGATAACAAATAAAAGAGAGAAACTGACTGAAAAATTAACAAAGATTTTTTCTTTGTTCACTTTACAAAATAAACGAGAAAAGAAAATACTGCGACCGTTTTCACTGTTTTCTCATAAAGTGGGCACCGTACGGGACTTCCATTTTCACAGATGACTGTTACTGTATCTTCCTTGATATTTGTGCCAACAAATATTTCTTTGTATTTGTTTGACAAAAAAGTATGGTTTTACCCTTTAACGTGCACCAATCACAATCCTTCATTTCTGATGACGACACGCTGAATTCACGAGCACTTTCTTATAGCGGGGACCAGGGATATATGATGGGGGACAGTGAATTCGAAGCTCCTTAAAATTGGCACAGCCTTTGGCTGTCTACTCTAAAAACTATATTTTCTTTATCGTAATAATTTTGATGACAATATTTACCTGAATTATACTCATGTAGATTGGTGAAGGCGTTCTATATTTGGTGAAAACGAGTATATTTTCTGAGGGTTTTAAATGTTTTATATAGATTCCGTTTTCATGGATTTTAGAAACTTTTAAGTTCATGGTTGGAAATTTTTGTATATGAGGGTTTCGCTTCAATGGTGCTTCTTAATGTTCGTTTCGTTACTTATCTGTTCAGATTTTTAAGGCTATAAAAGGCTTAATCATTGTAATGACATGAATATGTGTTCCTTTTTTTTACATGGAATAAAGTCTTTAAAGGTTTACTGTAATCAAAACTCATATGAAGTTAAATACATCTGTATTGTTATAAAACTCACCCTGCATATCATTGTTTGTGTTAAAAAATGTAGTATATAGAAAAACGAGGTATTTTACATGCATAATTTAGCACCCCACTTTTCGCGACGAAAAACCTTGCTTACGTCACATGTGACGTTACACACTATTGTTGTGTGGATCGGTTCCAAGGAGGGCTTTTTTAGGGGGCGGGGGCATACATGTACTGATTTATTAACTGTTTAGTCAAAATTAAGCACTTACATGAAAATTAAAATTTATATAGTCATCAATTATGCATTAAGCAATCATTTTAAAGCACTTTCACCCCAATGCTAATTTTGATTACGGTAAACCTTTAAAACGCAGTTGTGTGGCTGTCGTAGCTTTAGCCTCCCTTGTGTTGGTGATAAAATCATTGTATTAACTGGGAGGGGAACGCCCCGCCCACAAATGGCCATCCCGTCGTGACGTCATCTCGGGAACCCGGTTCACAAGCCATCGAGTAATGCTGAGCTGGTTCCCGCATCACTGACGGCAATCAAAATCCCGTACTAAGGGGTGGGGGCGTGGACACAAAATGCTAATGGGGTGCAACTTATTTCGAGAAAAGCATTGCAGTCACCCTTTAAGATCAATCGTAGTGCTTCGTGAAAACCTTCAGAGTTGGTCGGGATTGGATGGGAGTGGCGAAGAATTGGATCAAGGGGGAGGGAAGGGGTGGGGTTTTGAAGGGGTGGGGTTTCGAAGGGGGCAAAGAACAAACGAACAATATTATCCCACGTTTCTGCACTCATTTCAAAATATATATTTGTATCTTGGATATAGATCACAATGGTCATCCGAGTTCCTGAAAAATCATTTATATAAACTTATATTTATAAACCGTTATATTGTATAGACCTTATGCACCACAATTTGCAACGAAACCACCAGAACTGTTACTATGCTTTGTGTATAGGTAACATCATACTTTGGTAGCAAACCGAAACATAAATTTTCACAGATTGACCTATAACTTACAGGGGTATAAATATGGTGATGGTAGAAACATACCATTAAGAATGTTGTGCCTGAAAATGCTGTATTTATCCAGAAAAGAGAACAACTAATGACCCAAAAAACAGTTTTGATCTGAGGGAGATCAAAACTCCTGGGAATATATTTTGAAAATACCGTGAGCGTTTTTCACTGTTTCCTCAAAAAGTGGGCACCGTATGGGACTGTGAATTTCACAGATGACTGTTACATGTATCTTGGTATTTTTGCCCATGAATCTGCTTTTCTTTGGCATAAACAAAAAGTATGAAGTTACCTTTAAAATTGGTGTGCTTAATTATTTTAACAGTGCTATCAAAACAAAATGGCACAATAAGTTTATGCGATCTTCTCAATGATAAATGTGAACAGTTTTGTTTTCCTGCTAAAATGATCCCGACATTATTAGTACGCTGGCTATCTTTATGAACCCCCACTGCTCGCCGTATAGCTATGGTAACGCCCTATTAATATGAATTGACGGCTTATGTTTCAATAAGTTAGCCAGTAATAAACGGGCTTAAAGGTAATATCATACTTTGGTTTTTGAAATGCAGATTCATGGGCAAAATATTGAGGAAGATACAGTGAGAAAACAGTGACAAACTGCCACGGTATTTCTTAAGTCTTTTCTCGTTTATTTTTGATCTTTAAAAGATCAAACATAATTTGATTTTCCTCTTTTCTGGATAAATACAGCATTTCAGGTAGAAATGTTTTAACGGTATGTTTCTACCATCACCATCTTTATACCCTGTATGTTATAGGTAAATCTGTGAAGATTTCTGTTTCGGTATGCTACCAAAGTATGATACTAAAGGTTCTATCATGCTTTGGTAAAGTTCATAGAACAGCTGTGGTCTGTTCATAATTTGATTTGTCATGGAATAAAAACAAACATGTGAAATTTTCAGCTCAATTGATCATTGGAATCAGTAGAAATTAACAGCGAAAAACCGTTGCAATGATACGCGAAATATTGCGAGGTTATTATTCTGAGGTTTTGATATCGGAGATCAAAACTATTTTCGGTATTATTTTTGTTTTACTCATTTCTGGATAAATACAGCATTTCAGGCAGCAAATTGTAACGGTATGTTTGTAATACCAGGTCTATGTTTATACCCTACAAGTTATACGTAAATATGTGAACATGTCTGTATTGGTTTCCTACATGATAGTACCTTTAAAGGTAGTATCATACTTTGAAAGCATACCGAAACAGAAATCTTCACATAGGCCCTATTTACCTATGCATATATAACTTACAGAGTATAAAAGATGGTGTATAAACATGCCGCTGAAATGCTGTATTTAACCAGAAGAGAGTAAAACCAGTGACTACAATTATTTTTTATCTTTTAAAGGTCAAAAAATAAAAGAGAAACGACTTAAAAAATACTGCTGCAGTTTTTCATTGTTTTTTTTTCAAAAAGTGGGCAACGTATGGGACTGAAATTTTCATAGATGACTGTGACTGTATCTGTCTTGATATTTTTGCCCACGAATCTTCATTTCTTTGTTAAAACCAAAGTATGATATTACCTTTCTTGAACTTTATGTCTATTATTGGGAAACCATCACTGCATTCCAGAAATGATGACTCGTTGTAACTTGAGGAATTTACAAGTCACTTCCTTGTTTCAAGTTTTGTGGAGAAGGTGATGGACGATTTAGAAACTCACAAAATGTAATTCTTATTCTTCGCGGGTAGCCGTTCCAGTAAAGGATTTTGCGTACAAAAAGTGGTGCAAACTATTTCACAATAGACCCATTCGCGGGTAGCCGGCCGGTTAATGGGATTTTGTGTACAAAATAAGTGAATGCAAACTGTCCCACAATGCATTTCTCATTATACCTTTACTGCACACTTCCGTTGAAAGGGTTTATTTTTAAAATTCAGTATATACATCTTAGCATTGTGGACTGTTATACTCGGTTATCCGAATCAAGCCAAGTCATATTTTCCAATTAAAAGATTTACAATAAATTTGGTATTTCTGGTGTTTTAAAAGGTAATTATGTCAACAATGATAATCAGGATTCTACCACTATGTAGGGAATATATACGGCTATAGTTTCGTACAGGTTTCAGCTCGATAGCCTCAGAATTGAGGGAGTAATTGCCAACTCTAACCTAAAAATGTGTCTAAAACTGTTGTCGTGCAGTTTAATACCGCATTTTCAGATGCTTTCTCATGATACAAGTGATGCTATACTTGAAATTTCGGCCATCAAAATGACTTTGAAATGGAACAAAACCAGTACTATCCTGTATAGGGAATAGGCCTATGTACGACGATATATAGTTTCGTATAGGTTTCAGCTCGATAGCCTCAGAATTGAGGGACTTATTTCAAACTCTAACCTAAAAATGTGTCTAAAACTGTTGTCGTGCAGTTTAATACCGCATTTTTAGATGCTTTCTCATGATACAAGTGATGCTATACTTGAAATTTCGGCCATCAAAATGACTTTGAAATGGAACAAAACCAGTACTATCCTGTATAGGGAATAGGCCTATGTACGACGATATATAGTTTCGTATAGGTTTCAGCTCGATAGCCTCAGAATTGAGGGACTTATTTCAAACTCTAACCTAAAAATGTGTCTAAAACTGTTGTCGTGCAGTTTAATACCGCATTTTCGGCTGCTTTCTCAATGATACAAGTGATGCTATACTGGAATTTCGCCCATCAAAATGACTTTAAAATGGAACAAAACTGGTACCATCCTGTGGGAATATACGGCTACAGTTCGATAGCCTTAGAAATGAGGGAGTAATTTCCAACTCTAGCACAAAAATGAACCAAAATACTGTTCCCCGGTCGCCATTGTAGTGCAAACACGGCTGCGTTTTAGGTAGTACAAGGTATGCTATACTTGAATTTTAGGGAATGAAAATGAATTTGAATTGGGGCAAATCTGGTATATAATCCTGTAGGGAACATCCACGGCTACAATCTGTACAAGTATATCACATCGATTGTTTCAATATTCAGAGAGTAATTTCCAACTCTAGCACAAAAATGAACCAAACTACTGTTCCCCGGCCGCAATTGCATGTGATGCAAACACGGCTGCGTTTTCGTAGTGCATGGTATGCTATATTATTTTGTTTGTTGAATGAATAAATAGAGCAAACGTTCTTTATTAATCAACCAAAACAAAATTGCCAACTCTAACCTAATGTGTCTAAAACTGTTGTCGTGCAGTTTAATACCGCATTTTCGGCTGCTTTCTCAATGATACAAGTGATGCTATACTTGAAATTTTGGCCATCAAAATGACATTTAAATGGAACAAAACCGGTACCATCCTGTAGGGAATACATACGGCTACAGTTTAGTATAGGTTTCAGCTCGATAACCTCAGAAATGAGGGAGTAATTCCCAACTTTATTTTCGGCTGCTTTCTCATGATACAAGTGATGCTATACTTGAAATTTCGGCCATCAAAATGACTTTTAAATGCAACAAAACCGGTACCATCCTGTAGGGAATATATACGGCTACATTTTTGTATATAGGTTTCAGCTCGATAGCCTCAGAATTGAGGGAGTAATTCCCAACTCTAACCTAAAAATGTGTCTAAAACTGTTGTCGTGCAGTTTAATATATAGTTAGACTGTGTATGCATTCCAATGCGTTTATCTGTGAACATCTTTTACAAACTCTTTGTTGTTTTTTTGTTGGTATTACCAAACTATCATAATCTTTAATACTTTCAAAACAAAATCGTTCCAATCGGTTCGCTTAAAGGTACTATCATACTTTTTATTCTGCCTGAAATGCTGTATTTATCCAGAAAGGGGTAAAAACCAATGATCAAAAAACAATTTTGATCTTTTAAAGATCAAAAATAACTGTGAAAAGAGAAAATTTCACAGATGACTGCATGTTGTAGGCCTATATATTTCTTGATATTTTTGCTCATGAATCTACATTAAAAAAAAAAAGGTATGATATTACCTTTAAGGCAAGGATACTGGAAACTCTAAGGCGGTATCGGTAACAAAGACATCTGTAAGCATGGGTCCCCTTAATTTCAACATTAATGCTTATCATTGAACAATATTTCAGGCAAAACAATTTGCAATAGGCGCTCAGAAAATTACATATAAAATTGTCATAATTATGTATATCAACTGACAGTAAAACACTAAAAATTGATATTTAAAAAAATCATCACATCCAATTAATGTCAGCATCGTTGAAAGAACGTACACGATTACAGCAATTATTTAAAACCCTTCATTGGTTTCAGAAAATAGTACATCTGAGAGTAACAACAAACATTTTAAAGAGATGGTACAGAATTGGTAAGACAAAATACACTTCAAGATCACAGATTCACATAAAACTTCCACAGTATAATGGTGATGATAGGAGAAAACATCACATGAAATGTTTTTGTCTGAAATGCCATAATTATTCGTCGAGAAATAAATAAAAAATGTCCGATTGGAATAAATAGCTTCGAAGCGTTTTATTCATTCGTTGAAATGATTGTGTAAACGGATTTTCACTATTTTCTCGTGACCCAGATGGCTGATTGACTTCAAACGTCTACAGGTTTGTCAGTTAAGGTATATGGTGGATTACATAATGTGCTTTCACTGTCAGCAACGGTTTTGTCGCAAAAACCAGTTCTGCACCATATAATCCCTTTAAGAGGCATATTAATACGCATGTATAAAACATTGATTGACACAATGTCACATCATTACTGTTTAGTGATTAAAGGTACACTATTGGTAACATACCCAAACAGAAATATTCACAGATTTACAGGTGTGTTATTTCATGTACATGTTGGATCAGACAAAATGTGAGTGCCGTTCTGTGACCCTTATACCAATCGTGTATTATACCTTTAAACAAACTGCTTAACCGAAATAGAAATGTTTACAGATTCATAGACCTATAACTCAAACTCACAGTGCATAAAGATGGTGATGGTATAGAAACATACAGTCCAAATTTTTTTGACTGAAATGATGTTATTTATCCAGAAAAGATATGACCAAAAACAATTTTGCTCCTTAAAAGATACAAAATAACGATGAATGTTTTTAAAAATACCGTGGGCACTTTTCACTGTTTTCTCAAAACGTGGTCACCGTATATGGGACTTGAAATTTCAACAGATGACTGTTAGTGTATCTTCCTTGATATTTTTGCCCATGAATCTGTATTTTTTTGTATAAAAACCAAAGTATGATTTTACCTTTAAGAGAGTTTTTAACACTAATGGCAAAGTCAACAGACTTTGCACAACAAATTATCATACGAACTTCTGAGTACAACGGAAAAAATATACATGGTATAAAACAAAATTGCAGGATTTATTTGGTTATTATGGAAAGGGAATTTAGTATATGGCGAATATTATTATAAAGCTCCAATGCAAATTGCACGAAAAATAGGTGAAAAGGCCACGACTTTTCTCGATTCGGCCTTAGGGACAATTTTTATGCTAAGCAGATTTGTGTGCGCCCGTTACCGTAAGCGACCGTTCCTGCTTACGATAGCAGACTTTATTGCTTACGGTTAGCGTATTCCATTTGTCCACGGGACAGTTTTCAATTTTTCTCACAACGCGCTAAGCAAGGACTTTCTGAAGAATGTATATAATAACGTGCAGCGCGTTTAGCAGAAAATAAGTATCTCTATGAAATTGGCCCCTGATTACAACTCTTGTTATTTTAGAACAGCCTTTAAAAGATTGTTAGCAATAGGCGTAATTTTTGTGGCAGTATTGTAGTCGAGTAGGCCTACCAAAATTCGAGTAGTAGGCCTAGGCCTCCATACAGTGCCGAGTATAGGCCTACGGGCCGAGTCCGAGTCCAGGGCCAAAAAAAAAACCCGAGTTCGCTTTCAGAGTCCGAGTACGGACCAAGTTCAAGTACAAATACATCGAGTACATCCCGAGTACATTTTTAAAATATAGACCATTGCGCCATGCGCCCATTAAAGGCACCAGAAATGTTCACAGATTTACGTATAACTTACAGGGTATGGAGATGATGGTGGTAGAAACATACCGTTAACATTTTTCCGCCTGAAATGCTGTATTTATCCAGAAAAGTGTAAACAACGACCGAAAATCTTTTTGATCTTTTATGAAAGACTGACATTTTCACAGATGACTGTTAACTGTATCTGTCTTGATATTTTTGCCCATGAATCTGCATTTCTTTGACATTGAAAACCAAAGTATGATATTACCTTTATAAAATGTGACGCATTGTTGTTAGAAAATGCCGCGTGTGATTAATGTAAAATGCAGCTCATGGAAAGAAGGTTGCAATTTAATTCGCTGTGGTATTTTTGTAGTGTTCCATAGGAATAGTATCAGGGGCCAATTTCATAGAGCTGCTTAGCACAAAAAAATTGCTTAGCACAAAAATGGCTCGCCCAATAAAACAAACCACCACTGAAAATTCCATTTGATATTCATGGTCAGCGAATAACAACCAAAGAACAATTGCCAGTGATACACAACCCATGGAAATTTGGTTGTTAATCCGGTTTTTATTAAGAAAGAAATGTCATGCTTAGCCAATTTTTGTGCTAAGCAGCTCTATGAAATTGGCCCCAGGACGATACGAAAATGAGCACCACGGATACTGCATGCATATAGAGTCGATAACGCAATACATTCATCATTATTAATAAGTTTAGTATCGAAAACTTAATATAAAAAACACTGAATTTTCTTTCGAGTACTTGTACCTGGGCTCGAGTTCACCGAGTACAATTTGTCGAGTTCGGGGACGAGTCCGAGTACGAAATTACGAGTACGGGTCGAGTACTTGTTTTTTCCGAGTACTTATGACAATCTTCGCTTATGACCGAGTACGGCCCAAGTACTTAGTGGTACTCGAGTTGTACTCGAGTTTAAGTACGAGTATTCCAACAGTGCTTTGTGTAAGTTACCTTTTTGTGGGTTGCAGTAATTTAGAAGTACATTACAATCATTATAAACACATGCAGCTTGCGTCATTTACCAACCACTGAAAGAGATTTGTAATATTTACATGTACTTTTGGGTAACATAGTTATGGGTTAAAAAATGCACTGCCATAGGCCTACCATAAATTAATGGGATGGTACAAAATTGGTCAGACAAAATACACTTCATGATCACAGATTCACATATAACTTACACAGTATAATGGTGATGATAGGAGAAAACATCCCATGAAATGTTTTTGTCTGAAATGCCATATTCGTTGAGAAATAAATGAAACTATTTTCCGATTGGAATAAATCGCTTCCAAACGTTTTATTCATTCGTTGAAATGTGTAAACGTGTTTTCACTATTTTTTCGTGACCCAGATGCCTGATTGACCTCAAACTTCTACAGGTTTGTCAGTTAAGGTATATGATGGATTACACATTGTGCTTTCACTGTCAGCAACGGTTTTGTCGCCAAAACCAGTTCTGTACCATCCCTTTAAGATGGCTGACGTTTTGTTATGTGATTCACAGTCCACTCACTTTACATATGTACGTAGGCCTAATCCCTACAATATTTTTAAGCTTACTTTAAAATAGTTTCTTGATTACGAGTTATTTAAATTATATAAGTACTGAGTGTATATTCAAAGTTTCAAAAATACATTTCGACACAATCATCATGTCTACAAAATATGTTACAAAATTAACATAATTTTATGTTTAATTTAATTTTATATTATATAAGTACTGAGTGTATATTCAAAGCTTCAAAAATACATTTCGACACATCATGTCTACAAAATATATGTTACAAAATTACAAAAGAAATTTTATAAAAATGATATTAAAATGCATTGTTTCTTAAATTAATTTGCATAGGGTCTATATAAAAATTAGTCATGATTTTGGTAAACTGCTGGCTAGAAGCTATAGAAACCAGAACATGTATGTTCAACTTCAATGCAAGTCTTTGTGCTGGAATATGTTAGACCATAGAGGAAGGAATTTCCTTCCTCTATGGTTAGACCCACTTAATACCAGGAGCATGAGTGCTTTGTAAAAGGTAATTTCATACTTTGGTAGCATACCAAAACAAAAATCTTCACAGATTTACCTATAATTACAAATGTGGTATTAGAAAGACACGTTAGCATCTAAAAGTGGACATTAGGGAGACATCGGGAATTTTCGATGTCTCCCTAAGGTACCAGCTACCTTTTAAAGACATATTTTTATTGTCCATATTTTAATAGAAGACAGAGAATGCTCTCAATATGAACATATGTCAATTTCAAGTTCATTGGTTTGGAGGATGTTTAGATATAGGTAAGTAAAGTTTGTGCACGACCCTATGGGAAAGTCTCCCTAAGGTCCCATCCTCGGTTATCTATATAACATACAAGATATAAAGATGATGATCGTTGATACATGTCTGAAATGCTTTATTCATTCACTCAAGAGTGAAACCAATGACCAAAAACAATTTTGATCTCGTAGTGAGCTCAAAACTTTTGTGAATAGATTTGAAAATACCGTGAGCGTTTTTCACTGTTTTCTCAAAAAGTGAGCACCATATGGGACTGGACATTTCACAGATTACTGTTACTGTATCTTCCTTGATATTTGTGCCCATGAATCTGCATTTCTTTGACAAAAACCAAAGTATGAAGTTACATTTAACACAATGCCATTAGACTATGGGGAAAGTCTCCCTAGCCATTAGACTATGTTTAAACCTATTCCACATTATGTTTAAGTAAAAAAACAACATAAGACATTAGATTATAACAACTTGGCTTGGCCAATATCTGATGAAATAATTATAAATTATTTTTCATAATATGTACAAGAAAGCTGCTTGTTATTATCATAAAAAATATTAATTATTCAGTAACTAATAAAATTCTCCATGAGAGTAAGTAACAATAAATTCTTCATAATTAGGATAAAACCGAATATGATATCAAAATAGACAAAATGCTGTATAATATAAAAATTATTAATAGGACACGATCCAATCTTCAAATTCTTAAATATTCTTAAAATATTGATGCCTCCGAAATATTTTCAAGATAATTCTTATCTTTAAAACTTGGTTCACCTGTAAGTGACACTGTGGTTACAAAATTCTACACAAAAAAAAATGATTTTGATTCCATTAAAATCTGCAACTATTGTAATATTCAAGACACATTTGAGGCTTTGCATGGTGACAATTGGTATGTGGATCGGTTTGAGGAAACACCATGTAATAATCGTTTGTACTTTCGCACTTCTATTTCGTTCGCACTTCTCTTAAGGTCTCAATGTTTCGACTAGCCTGCTCTAGTCATCATCAGGAGATGATGAGGACTCGAAAGGCTAGTCGAAACGAGGACTAGAGCAGGCTACTCAAAATATTGAGACCTTACGAGAAGTGCGAACGAAATAGAAGTGCGATAGTACGAATGATTCTTACATGGTGTTTCCGCAAACCGATCCACATACTGTAATATTCGCTAGAAAATCTTTCCCAATTTGCTAGTGTCATATAGGTGCGACTAATTTGCATATAATTAGCATAAATTAATTTCAGGAGAATCATTTCATTTCATTGTTGCACTGTAATTAAAACTAAAGGCTGAATTGAGGCTACTCAAAGAATGACAAACACAAGAGAGAGCCACATGCTCTTTGCGTACTGTTTCTCAGGTTTGCTATATTGCTATAAATGCTGCGTGTATCTTAAATGATCCTTGGGATCTAGCGTTATGTGAGTGGTTTCATGAAATGAATCTAGACAGTTTCATATTAGCTGCTCGGATGAAATAAATCACAACACAAAACGCAAGTATAATATGATCTGGGGTGCATTCCACTTTTGCGAATATATGCGAACATGTTCACGATGTTTGCGCTACGCTTCGATTTTGCCGTAATCATGCCGTGGAATGCACGCGCAACAAATGGTAAACATATGTTACGTATTGCGTCCATCTTTCATTCAATGTAGTTAGCCAACTTCAGCAAACACCTCCTCTACACCGTTAGCTATGTTAGGCGGAAGGTTGAGTTCATGTTTGGCGAACAGCGCGTTCCGGTTTGAAAACGGTGGGGCACATTATGCGCCGTGCGCGTAGTTAGCTGGATGGAGTGGAACGCACCCCTGGTTTTTATAGCTGATTAGTCTTAATAGCTTTTGGAGGAAGGTGGTGGGATAGGTGCTCCCTAGGAAGGGTTGACGCTCTCTTTGGCAATGGGCATGATTGGAGGAACCTACTACCCCCATGTGGTGCTAGATGGATGCATGTCGTGTTCCTCGACTTCCTTCTCCTCCCTAGGTTCTCTGGAGCTTGATGTACCCCTCAAATTTGGATGGAGTGTCGTTCTTGGTTGGGATATTGCGATACCTGCTGACCTGCTTAGGGTTACCCACCCCGGCACTCGGGTTGTTCTGATAAACCCCTTGGTCCTCGCTCTGTTGGAATTTCTCCAGCCTGATTTTGGCGTCCTGCTCGGTGAAGTTGAGGGCCTGTTCGTAGAAGTCCTCGCCCATCGGCTTGACGTTGGATATCTTGGGCGGGAGGGCGGGCGGCCGCCGGGCCGGACTGGGAGCACCGCCGATTGCCCCGGGGGCGCTTACGTTGGTGTAATCCCCACCGAAATCCGGCTCCTCTTCAGGAGGCGGGGGCAGGCGTGGCCGGATGGGCGGCCGGGAATTGTTGGCATTCTGAGACACCGGCTTCCTATGGACTACTGGGGGTGGGCTCTTGCCCGTCTTGGGCAACGGCAGCAGTGGACGCGTCCTCATGTCAATCTTTGCCTTGCTCGGTGGCTGTGCAAATACTTCATACTCATCCCCGTAATCCTTATTAGATGGTACCTCAACATGTTCGTAATCCCCGCCGTAATCCTTCTCCGCGTCTTCCTGAGCAGCTGGGTCGTCCGCGTAGGTATATGTCGCCCCGAAATCCGGAGCGGTCGCTTCTTGGGGACGGGGGACCTCCACTACTTCGTAGCTCATGCCATAATCGCGATTCGGCGGCCGCGACGGTTCTCCCATGGATACCTCGTATGTGCCGCCATAGTCCGGTGTCCCTTGGTTGCCGGTGTTGACGGGCTGAGCAAATGTACCGATCTCAACGTCTCCTAGTATATCATCATCAATGTGAGGAGCTGGAGAGAAGATGACGAAAAAAAAGAAAAGAAAGAAAAAGAAACAGATTTTATATATCAGTTTCAATTTTCTTCTCCTAAAGTCTGTCATACAAGCACATACATACTTGTACATGTAAAGAAGTAACGCTCCGTCGCACATTATAATTGCAGGGTGTACGTCCCATGCTTAGTTGACGCACACCCTACAGTATAGAGTGCGGCGGACGTAAATTCTTTTGTCGTCGGACAAAATACGGGCGGGGACGGGGAAACCGCAGTAATGGCAGGTGTTTCCTAACTTCATAGTCACGCCGTTGGATCGATGTATACCGAATATCATGGCTCTCATTTGTTTTAAGTACAATGCATAGGTATGCTAAACATTGTTCACTACTAAATGTTTAACAAATGACCACTATAACGAACAATCTCTGTGCATCCCGGCATGTTCGTTATAGATCAGCGCGGAGTGACGTCATTCCAACTCGCCGACCTTGGAGCCGATGAAAACAAAGCACAGGTTTTAAGACAAAAAGCTGCCAGAATTGTTTAATCTTAGTAGGCCTATACAGTACTTCAAAGAAGGATTATTGTATAAGGAAAAACTAGGACTCGACAATGAAAGTTGTACAGAACACGATTTCTGCTTCTTGACAAAAATATTCGGAAAACAATTCTCGACGACGGGCGGTTTGTGGTTTGATTAGCCTTTGTGCACTTTAAAGCAGCCAGGGTTGTATACTCCCCAGGGAGTTGAGATGGTTTCAGGAATGTACTGTACATGTAAATTATGGCCCGATGACCAGGGATAATAATAATGTACAGCGCTTTGATCTTCTTGGAAGGGACTTTATAAATGCCTATTATTATTTTTATAATTATTTAGTTTTGTACAGTGTCTTATGGAACACTATGGATTTGACACATTATTAATATCAATATCCACCAAAACCCAATATTTCATACTGTACATATAATGAATGTCTAGTACATAGTGTACACATGTAATGATAATTATTATTTTATTTCCTCCTCCTTCTTCTATCTTTTTTTTGGGGGGGGATGTATACTATTGACATAACCCCTTCAATGGATCAACTTTTCTTTCAAACTGTACACAAATCTCAATAATGACCCACAAAGGGCACCCACCAACAATTCAATACATTCTCCATGTGTGGTAAAAAAAAAAGACATCCATTGTATACCAAAAGTTCTGTTGAACTGTCAGAAGTCAGGCAGTAACATAACTTTATTGTGCGGTGGCCTTCATATAGCAGGGAGGTGGACTGGAGGGGATTCCCCTGGATGTTATTTTTGGTCAGTGGCTTCCTGGTGAATAACAGGCCATTGTTAATGATGTCATTGTGGCACAGTGGGTTGTGCAGTCTATGGGTCACACAAATATGTATGCACTGGGCACAAAAGGAACCCTGATTCATTGTACATTATGTCTGGGTTGGGTGTCTGGTACCACGTGTTCATGCATTGCTTTGTGTATATAAATTGTGTATAAATTATAAATGTAACTTCCTGGAACAGACTGTTTTTATAGCACAATATTCTTTTTCTTCTATGTACATGTAGTACCACCATTGAGGTATCTACATGTACAGTACCTCCATTGTAGCATATTTGTACATGTAAGACAAGAGCTGTTTACCACACATTACCAGTCTCCACAGGGGGACTGGATATAACCCTAACCCTCTGCACCTACCACACAGGACAAGAGCTGCTTACCACACACTACCACAGTCTCCACAGGGGACTGGATATTAGTCATAACCCTTTGCACCTACCACACAAGACAAGAGCTGCTTACCACACATTACCAGTCTCCACAGGGGGACTGGATATTAACCCTAACCCTCTGCACCTACCACAAAGACAAGAGCTGCTTACCACACATTACCACAGTCTCCACAGGGGGAGTGGATATTAACCCTAACCCTCTGCACCTACCACACAAGACAAGAGCTGCTTACCACACATTACCACAGTCTCCACATGGGGACTGGATATTAACCCTAACCCTCTGCACCTACCACACAAGACAAGAGCTGTTTACCATAGATTACCACAGTCTCCACAAGTGGACTGGATATTAACCCTTGTAGCTGTGGCTACTATTTGTTGCCTAACCGAGAATGTTTAAATATAAGGGCTACTTTGCCCGGGAATGAGGATTAAGTCTCGGCAGAATTTATGCCGGAATAAATAAGAGATCAAAGGAAAATTATCCGCCTGGGATCTTGGTTAAACTAATTTTAATTAAACAAAATTGAAGCTTACGAGCTTACGAGCTTTAAGACGAAGCCAGCGACCGAGTCGCGTCCCCGTGTCTTACCCTTAGCTGTTTACTACTGCCAAAAGGTCCAACACGGAAATGCGAACAACGGTACGCTGGGCAATATAAAGGTGATTGAAGAAAAGGTCAGGAAGGCACGTCTGTAGCTCGACGAGGTGAACTGGAGAGTGAGGCAGAGTGTACACAGCACTCGGTACACGTAGGCGGAGCAAGGAGTATTGTTATTTAAATTATCTGACGGTCTGCTGCCTCGGTGTGGTCGCTACATCAGCCTCCCCCTAAATGCCGGAGGCAAATTGTTAACTAACTCAGTTTAAATTTTAATATTTACAGTCGCTTCTGGGTTTTTATGATTATTTTAATTCTGCACCTTAATTAATTGATCATTTCTAGGTATCGTTTAGGCCAATGCACTCTTCTACCTGCACGTGTCACAGTGCGGAAACTTCTCTCTTCTGATGTTGACTCGGGATTTGTTTTGGGTGAGATTTTGGGTGTTTGTTTCTGGGGTAGGATATTCTGTTTCTGCGGGAGGAAATCTTCTTCGATATATGCAACCTTGAGCCTGTCGGTGCTCACCGTTTCGTGTTTACCATTAATATCGATGACGAAGTATTTGTTGGAACGTTTCAACACTTTGAATGGACCTTTGTACGGTGGTTGAAGAGATTTTCTCACAGAGTCTACTCTAACCCATACGTAAGAGCATGTATCTAGGTTTTTATCCTTGTAGGTTGCTATATTAGCTGGTCTCGTGACGAATGGTTGAAGCTTTGCCATCTGTTCTTTGAGTCTGTCTACAAAGTTGGCAGAATCAGAGACTTCGTCACTGGTGGAATGAGTGATTAGTTCACCAGGGAGGGTGAGGCTTTTGCCGAAAACCATTTCAGCTGAACTGCTGTTGAAGTCGGCCTTAGGAGTTGAACGAATGCCTAACAAGATGAGTGGTAACATCTCGGCCCAATGGTTAGAATTGTCACAAGCTTTAATTGCTCCTTTTAATTGTCTATGGAAGCGTTCGACCATTCCATTTGCGATTGGGTGATAGGCAGTGGTTCTGATCCTGTGGGCACCTAGTATTTGACCTAGTTGCTTGAAAAGTCGAGACTCAAATTGTGCACCCCTGTCAGTTGTTATACAGGTAGGAACACCAAACATGGAAATCCATCTAGCTACAAAGGTTTTTGCAATCGTTTCTGCTTCGATGTTAGGAATTGGGATTGCTTCAGGCCAGCGCGTGAATCTGTCAATGATTGTTAGCATGTAAGCACAGCCATTGGATGGTGGTAAGGGACCGACGATGTCAATGTGTACATGGCTAAAACGTGAGTCGGGTTCTTTAAAGGTTGACAGTTGAGACTTAGTGTGGCGGTGGATTTTGGATCGTTGGCACGCTAAGCATGTTCTTGCCCAATTCCTTACATCTCGGTTAATGCCGGACCATACAAATCTTTTAGTGATAAGTTAGGGTTAATATCCAGTCTCCACAGGGGGACTGGATATCAACCCTCACCCTATGCACCTACCACACAGGACAAGAGCTGCTTACCACACGTTACCACTGTCTCCACAGGGGGACTGGATATTAACCCTAACCCTCTGCACCTACCACACAAGACAAGAGCTGTTTACCATACATTACCACAGTCTCCACAAGGGGACTGGATATTAACCCTAACCCTCTGCACCTACCACACAAGACAAGAGCTGTTTACCACACATTACCAGTCTCCACAGGGGCACTGGATATTAATCCTAACCCATGAACCCTCTGCATCACAAGACAAGAGCTGTTTACCACACATTAACACAGTCTCCACTGGGGGATTGGATATTAACCCTAACCCTCTGCACCTACCACACAAGACAAGAGCTGTTTACCACACATTACCACAGTCTCCACTGGGGATTGGATATTAACCCTAACCCTCTGCACCTACCACACAAGACAAGAGCTTCTTACCACACACTACCACAGTCTCTCCAGTCTCCGAAAATCTTTTTGATCGTTTAAAAGATCAAAAATAAAAAAGACTTAAGAAATACTTTGGCTGTTTTTCACTGTTTTCTCAAGAAGTGGGCACCGTATGGGACTGAAATTTTCACAGATGACTGTTACTGTATCTGTATTGATATTTGTGCCCATGAATCTGTATTTCTTTGACAAAAACCAAAGTATGATATTACCTTTAACCCTCTGCAGTCTGCACCTACCACACAAGACAAGAGCTGCTTACCAGAAAAGCCAATACACTTTTTAGTAAAGAATGTGTACATTATCTCAGCATTGTGTACAGTCAGTATAGTTCCAAAGGTTGATTCTACTTGTGTAGTGTTTAAATGTTTAAGTTGATTCCAATACATAATCTTCACTGTTTCCATTGAGTAGTTTTAATAATAACAATGTAAATGCATCTTCATCAAAACTTGCCATGTTAATGATGATTGCACATAACCAAACAATGACAGAACCGAAAGAACCTTTCAAAACAGGTTCTGAAGTACAGTTTGTGTTAGCATCAGTATGTGACACTAGTACGTGTAGCATGGATACCTTTGGTATCAAATCGAAAGCTAGTTCGATTTACTTTTGTAATCTGGCTATTGTTAACCCTCACGTACAAATGTCGAATGACTCATAACTAGTATTCAATTTTTGGGGGTGGTTTAACAGAATGTTGCAATAAAGCAAGGCTATCATTGAGAAGAAGTGATAAACTGCTGCAAACTGTAGCTTATTTAGCAACCCCCCAAAAATGACCTCGGCCAGATTTCATAGAGCTACTTTAAAAGCACAAAATTTGCTTTTAAAGGTACATGTACATGTATACATGTAATACATGATTGGTATACATGTAAATGGTCACTTTGTCTGATCCAGCATGTACAAGAAATTAATAAACTTGTGAAAATTTGAGCTCAATCGGACATCTGAGTCCCGAGGAAATACAGTATACAAAAAAAGATTGTTTTTTTCTTATTTGTTTGACACTTTATAAAGCATTTCAGACAGAAATATTTTATTTTAGCAGGGGTTTGGCTATCATGTCCATCTTCATAACTATTTCTGGTTTGGTTTGTTACCAATTCTGTACTGTACCTTTAACATGTTTAAGCATGAAAAGTCTTCATTGATCAAAAAGGATTAAAATTTCATCAGTGATGTTTACTGCTTTTGACTTCTTCCACTTGTGCATCTTTACTTGCAGGTTCTTGTGATCATTTTAGGGAGAGAAACTTTAATACTGGTCCGGCTGGCTAGCCATTGAAAAGCCTGGCCAATCAGCTCTGGCCTTCAGGCCTGAAATCCTTCTGAATTGCTAGCTCTGAACTTCAATACAATAGAGGCGCTTAATCACTATAAGCCAGGCCCCTGGATGGCCTAGCCAGACTGAGGTCCTATCAAATCTGACATACAGTGTACACATGGCTGTTGAGCTTTAAACATGTATACAATGCACTGCCCATGTATGATCAAAGTTGGATTAGGCCTACAGAAGCCAAAGAGCCTAAATCCCAGGCCGGTTTAGATGGCTTATCAGTGGCTGGGCCTAACCAGTATGCAAGTTTCTTTCAGTCCCCTATTAAAAAGGTAGTATCATATTAGGGCCTTTTCAAATTCACACTGCAAGCTTTCAACCTGGGGCGAACTCAAACTGGGGCAAACTCCATTCCCACCCTAGGTTGAAATTTGATTTTTCAACCCCGCGTTCAACCCAGCGTTGATTCACACCATGCCTCTCGCGAACCCACCTTCAACCCAGAGCGACCTCAACCTGATTCAATTCACACTGCCTTTTTCAACCCGGGGCGAAAGTTTCAACCCAGGGTGAAAAATCTCAACCCTGGTCCGGAGTAGGGTTGACTTCTACCCGGGTTGAAGTCAATCTTGGGGTTGACGCGGGGTTGAAAAATTTCCCGGTGTGCATTGCATCGCCGCCAATTTCAACCCCGCGTGATGTTTTTGCCCATGAATCAATCTGCATTTCTTTGATATTACCTTTAATAGCCTTTGATGAGAAAGATCCCGCTAGGATCAAAACACCACGCCCTCCTTACTAATTATGCACCCATTAGAACTGCAATGAAACATTACTTTTGCCTGCATTATAATGCCGCAATAAGAAGTCTAGATCAACCAATGTGTATGCAATGTAGTGGACTTAAAAACAAAAACAAACTTGTTGAACTTTACCTCACATGTTCCAGGAAGAAACCCATGAAAATAAATTTGTAAACTATACTTTGAGTTATACAGTACGAGGGCCTGATGACGTGTTTCGATCCTAGCAGGATTTTTATCTTAATATCGATCTTTATCTTTAGCCTTCACTAAAGATCCTGCTTGGATCGAAACGCGTCAGGCCCTCCTACAACTGTTTACGGTAAATCGGTAATACACGTACATTTACGTATATAAGTCGAAGCATTTTATACATTTCAGGTCATTATTGTGGCTGATGAGCAGTTAATTAATTTTTCACAAAATTAATTTAACCTTTGTGATATTTTCAATGTACAAGTTTGTATAGGCCTATCTGGTCTCATTCTAAATTTGTATTTGGTTTTTTGGTGCAAAGCTAAACTCCTTTTAAAAGGTACAGACAGTACAGGATTGTGGGTAACATACCCATTAGAACAGAAATGTTCACAGATTTATGTATAACTTTCAAGGTATGAAGATGGTGGTGGTAGAAACATACCATTAGAATATAAAATGTATCTATCCAGAAATTAAGACTGAAAACAGTTTTGAACTCAGGATTTATAAGACCAAACCATTCTTTATGTTATTATAAGAAAAATGTAGTCAAGTTTTCGCTATTTCCATGTGACTCAGATGTCCAATTGAGCTCAAATTTTCACAGGGCTATCATTCCATGCACAGGTATGCTGGATCATCAGACAAAAGTGTGAGTGCTGTTCTGTGTGACCTAGTTTACCAATCATGTATTATACCTTTAAAATCTGAGCAAATTAATGGGACTTTTTAAAAGTCCAATTCCACTTACAGAAGAAAAAAAGAAAAGAAAAACCGATTTGGTCCTGGTTATACATGTAATATTTGCTAATGGTGGAAAAATATCAGTGATTATGAGGTGCTGATAGGAGCGTTGACTGTGTTTGACCAGTGATAACAGAGACCATGCCAGGTTTCGCAAGATTACACAACGATTGTAGTGCAGTACACACACTAGACAATCCATCCTGTTAGTCATTGAATAATCAGCTTGAACATTTGGAATTCCCCAATTTTTCCCAGAGGGGGGGGGGGGGGGGGGTGTGGCTATTCAATGTGTAAAGTACATCAAATGTTCTTTTCTCTTACAGACAAGGTTTTTTGCCGATTGTTAAAAAAAGAAATTACAGGACTTTGGGACTTATAAGGCACGTTCTCACACACCAAAAAAGTGCGACTATTTGGGTCGCGATTATTTGCTGTGTGAACGGTGCACCAAAAAATACCGGTTGTTTATATCCCATCAAGCAAGGCGGGCCCGCAAGTTTAGCACAGGATACATGTACATTAACTTCACGCTTCACTGCACACGGACAGTTTGATAGAAATTGTACCGGTACGATTTGGGTCGCGCTTTTTTGGCTGTGGGAACACAACAAAAAGCGCGACTATTTGGGTCGCGATTTGGAGTGCGACCCAAATAGTCGCGCATTTTGGTGTGTCAGAACGTGCCTAAAGTTTCTGCCTGTCACAACGGGTGTATAGGCCTACAATTATCTTATAACAGAGAAATGTTGGTCGACATGCATGTATTTCTAAAGGCTTTTTTTAGTACAATCAGGCATTGTGCTAACTTTTTTTTCCTGGCTAGCCCATCAGGCCAGCTTTTCAGATTTTACTTGACCATTAATTTTTGTTCTAGCCCATTCATATGTTGATCCATACCTTAACATGTACACGTAGGTTTTTATTTTTTTAACTAGCCCACTGGGCAACCAAGGAAGTGAGTGTAGCTAGCCAGGAGTGGTTTTTGCTAGACATTGTGCGCCGGGCTAGCACTACATGTATTTCGAGCCCTGTAGAATGTACCGGTACTCTCTACATAAGGTCTTAGTGTAGGCCTATCATTTTGAATCAGTTTTTTTGCTATTTTCTTGTGACTCAGATGTCCGATTTAGCTCAAATTTTCCTGTGTGTTATTTCATGCACGGTACATAAGACAAAGTGTGAATGTGCTGTTCTGTGACCTTTACCAATCATGTATTTACCTTTAACTTTCGATCACTTATGTACATTGTATGAACGAATCGCTTAACCACCATACCGGATTAACTTGGTGGAGGACAACACAACTTCACACAAGACCAAACATATATGATGACACGACTTTCGATGTTTCCCGAACGGAATTGCAATAGAGCCGAGAAGGAAGTTACAAGGAATAATTTTCATTTTACGTCTGCTTTTCTGGACGGAGTCATGGGCAATGACCTTGCTGACAAGCTTCCTTCCTCCTGTAATTCACAGTAGAGGGAACTATCGGGGTTCTTTTTGTCTGTTGGTTTTGAGGGATTTTTTTTTTGGTGGTTGTTGTTTTAGTGGTGTGGTTAGGAATTAACATTTCGCACAAAGTACATACATGTGAATTACAGGAGGAAGGAAGCTTGTGAGCAAGGCCACTGCCCATGACTCCGTCCAGAAAAACAGCTAGACGTAAAATGAAAATTATGAACATGTGAACATGTACTGTATAATGGCTTTTTTGTTGGTTAGGGTATGGCCATTTTGCCATATTTTTTGGGGGGCAGAGAAATGGCGCATTATATTTTTTTGGGATGGAGTTGGCACATTAGCATGAAGATTTCACAATTTATTATTATTACTTAAGAAATACATGTACATTATGTAGGTATTTGTCTCAGTGACGAACAACACTGAACTAGGCCTACTTGAATTTAAAGGCCCTAATACTTTTTAGCTTTTACACTACACATCTATCTAGATATTCTTTTGTATCCACCTTTGCGCATATTTTGGTCAACCTGGGAGTGCACGCAGCATCTATCAGACGCGCTGCTGCGACTGTTATCTGGAAGCAAGAGTTGAATGCAACAAACAGCCGTAGAAGTACAAAAGCTAGCTTCGTTCAAGAACATAAAATGAGCCAAAGTGGATATTAAACGCATCGCCCCTGCGACGTGTTTGGTGAAATGGATCTCACGACATGTCGTAGCTGCGATGTGATGTGTCTTAACTCTGCGACGCCTCATAAGTTTTATGAAATCGGCCCCAGTACTTATAAAATGGACATTTTGGTTAATTCCAACCCTGGTCCTGAGTAGGGTTGAACTTGCCCCAGAGAAAGGGCAATCTCGGGGGTCTCTCAATAGGGGTGGCTCAGGGGTGATGGAGGGCTGAACATTTCAACTTGGGAAACTTGGCTTATTTTCACTTCCATATCACCCCGAGGCAAGGCCATCCTCGAGATTTGGCCAAGTAGGAAAGGCCTAGAGAAGACCTATTGTGTATCTGAACATTATCCGTTTTTTCAGTGGGATTCAAAGAAACAAAAATGTCCACTTACCAACATTCCTCTTGGGTGGAATCTGGGGTGGGCGCTGCTTCTTCTTATTGGAGACGGGCGGTCTGGGTAGAGGTTGGTCCTTCTTAGGAGGCTCGGGCAATGCTCGCAGAGGGAAGACGGCAGGTTGTTTTGGCAACGAGGAGGAAACGGGAGGGCGCTGATGGGACTGAGGGGGGAGGTAATCGTCCTCCACCACCTCATCCTGATGGGTGTTCATTGGAAGAGGGCCTCTTCCGGAGTAGGCCGGAGTCGGGAGGCTCGCCGACTTCTTGGAGGGTGTCGGCGGAGGCGGCCTCCGCGGTAGATCCTCGGTCTGAGGTGTGGGAGGGAGAGGCAAGGTAGGAGGCAAGGTTGGCGGCAAGGGCGGTGGGAGGGTGGGAAGCTCTGTCGACTCTGACTTTGCGAACGGGGATCTGGGCGGCACGTCTTGCTTTGGGAAGGCTGATGGACCGTCCAAGGACGGGGGCCTTGTGGGTAACTGCGGCGGCAGCGGAAGCGGCTTCCCCTGCTGCGTCAATTTTTGAGGCAGCGCTGGTACCTTCAAGCCCGGCTCAAACGTCTTCTGGGGAAGCTTGACCCCTGACTCCATGTTAGTATACACGCCTCCAAAGTCACAGGCCTCCGCCTCCCCCTCCTCTTTCGATGGAATCTCCGGGGGAAGTCTTGGACTGACAGGGGGAAGTCTGGGACTGATGAGGGGAAGCTTGATGCCCGACTCCATGTTAGTGTACTCGCCCCCAAAGTCACCAGACTCCGCCTGCCTTTCCACATTCGAAGGAATCTCCGGGATGGGCCTGGGACTGGTTGCTTGCGGCTTTGGTATGACCGTGTTCTCGTATATGTCCCCAAAGTCTGACTGCTGGGTCATTGGAGCCATGTCTGATGGCATCGGGGCTTGTCTTACGGGGAGCGTGGCGGTGGGGCTAATCATTCCGATAACATGGCCCTCTTCGGGCATGTCTATCCTCTTCATGTTGCCTTGGTTGTCCACGTTTCCATATACGTCGTCCATCACCACAACCTGTGGATTGAAAACTTGATATTACGCAAAGTCCTCCAATAGTTTCCCAAACATGATAAATATTCAAAGGCCTAACATTAGGGACAAGAATTTCAGGTAAAAAATCTTCTTGACAACTATAAATATTTGGTGGGAAGCAAAACATTAAAAAATTAAAAATGAGACTTTTGCACAGTCAAAAACTCAAACAAAACAGAAATCATTGAAATAAAAGAAATTTAACATCTACACATAAAATAATTACTAGTAAGCAACACATTCAAGCAAAACAGCCTTCCCGTGAAAATTATGTACGTTTAATGTTATACATAGATCTGTATGATTAAAACTGATCAAATCATTTGCAACTATATGCAGCAAGCCTGGGAACAGAAAGTGACTGGTATTATTTTTCTGTTCTTTGTGCATTTATTTAAAATCAATTTGTCAATCTCGTTTTGTTTTCTATGCATTTTGTTTTAAATTTATTTATTCGTTTATAACTGTTATTGATACTTTAGTTAAAGGTACTAGGTAGCATCATACTTTGGTAAGAAACCAAAACAGAAATTTTTCACAAAAAGGCGAATTCCAGGGCGCACAAATTTGTGCATGTTTGTATGGATAGAGTTTTGGATCAAATCTGGAAAAAAAGTTTTCACGAAGGGGCCAATTTCTTTGAACGCTAGTTATTCCGCAATCATAAGCTCTTTCAACTATTAATTAGTACGTAGTGTAAGGGAAAGTCTTCAGCTTGAAACCAGTATGAAAATTTAATCAACGTGTCCTCTAAAAATGGGCGAAATATTCAATTTAAAAAGGAACAAACTTCATAGCCGATTTTCTCAAAACTATGTTTTAACGCCCAGGTGGGCAAAGTGGCTCTCCGTGAAAACGTCGACGATTTGTTTGTTTGTCTATTGGAGTGCTTGTTTGGGTATTTGTTTGTTTGTGAATTTGTTTGCTTGTTGGGGTGTTTGTATATATGGGGGTGCCGGGTGTTTGCTTGTTTGTTCGTGTATTTCTTTGCTTGTTTGTTTGTGGGTGGGTTTGCTTACAAGTTTGTTTATTTGTTTGTTTGTGTATTTATTTATTTGTTTGTTTTCTTTACCTCATTTATAAATGTATTTTCAGCTATATCATCTGGTGAACTGTGGTAGAGTGGCAACTGAGCAGCCCAAATTCCATCCAGCAATGAAGTGTTGAATTACGCAGCACGGCGGGTTAGCACAAAGAGGAAAAAACAAATATCAGAAAATGCAGATCGTATACAGTAGTATGCATGTTAATTTTCTGGGGCCAATTTCATAGAGCTGCTTAAGCACCATTTTTTGTTTAAGCACCAAAAACTTAGGTAAATGAAATCAGTATACCAGCCCGAACTCCTTGTGCATTTACAAAACAATAGCCAAATATACCAGTCAAAAGCAGTAAACATCACATGGAAATTTGGTTGGTAATCCTGTTTGATCAAGGAAGACTTTTCATGCTTTTAAAAGCAAATGTTGTGCTTAAGCAGCTCTATGAAATTGGCCCCTTATCAGTAAAACATATATACAGTGGAATGTCACTATAACGAACACCGCTTTACCAAACATTTGGCTATAATAAACATCATCCTTGGCTCCCAATTTTTATGTACAATGTTAAGGCATGCTGAACATTGTTCACTATAACGAACGACCACAACTAACAATTTCTGTGCATCCAAACGTGTTTGAAGTAATAGTGGCATTGCACTGCATAATGGGCAATTCAAACAAAAGAGCAAAATGGGCCAGAAAAGTTACAAATCTTTGTCAAATGTTTACGAAATGATACGATTTACATTATGCAAATGGAGCAAAACAAAACAAAGTAAAAAAACAACATATTTTTGTCAGATACAGGTTTTTCTTTCCAAAAAAAGGAAGAAATACTGATAAGGAGGAATAATTAGAAAATAACAGGATTAGTAAAGAAAAACAGACGATCAAGTTGAACAAAAATTACTCTGCAGTGATCATGTAAATACGGCGACTGATTTTCTTCCATTAAAATGTACGACGTTTCTTTTTGTAAAAGTCCGGTAGGCCTATTCCGCTTCATCCGTAAGGTGGCAAATTTAATAATAATTGACCAAAAAAGGGACCAAAAAACAAGTAATTGAAAATTTCATTTGGTTACCTGTTGTCTGGGTTCTCCGCGATCGTAGTCTTCTTTCTAGGGAGAAAATGAATGCCAAGAATAAGGGAGAGAAATTTGTTTAATACTGGGTGGCGGGCCAGGCGCTGAAAAGCCGGGCCAGGCCTGGGCTTTGCCTGGGGCCTTGGGCTTCTATAATCCCTAGCCTTGAACTATCAACTTCAAACCCCTGCTTGTGTCCTGGATCATAGTTGGCACTATATAACTTGGTTGACAGATTGAGTCCACATTGATCATGGACAGTCCAGAAGTTAGCAGAATTTCCACATTAAAATGTGATCGCTTTAAAGTTTTAAGGTATTTATATCATACTTTGGTTTTTGTTAAAGAAATGCAGATTCATGGGCAAAACAATCAAGAAAGATACAGTAACATTCATCTGTGAAATTCCCAGTCCCATACAGTGCCCACTTTTTGGAATCAAGAAATCCACTGTTTAGTTTGGTTATTAATTCATAGTAGAACCAATATTTCTGTCAAATATTGTTAAATATTGGCCTTTGGAATACTGGTAGTATCATACTTTGGTAAGCAACCAAAACAGAAATGTTCACAGATTAACGTATAACTTTCAGGGTATGAAGGTGGTGCTGGTAGAAACCTACCGTTAAAATGTTTCCGCCTGAAATGGTGTATTTATCCAGAAAATAGTAAAACAACGACCGACATTTTTTTTTCTTCTTTTGAAAGATCAAAATTAAAAGAGAAACGACTTAAGGTATATTGTGGCCGTTTTTCACGATTTTCTAAAAACAAATGGGCACCGTATGGGACTGAAATTTTCACAGATGACTGTGACTGTATCTTCCTTGATATTTTTACCCATGAATCTGTACTTCTTTGACAAAAACCAAAGTATGATACTACCTTTAATCAAAGAATGTGTTAAACTGTGTTAAACTTGACAAGATGCACTCAGCTTATTTAAACATTTAATGTGTAAGGAACATGCACAAAGCATGCTCCATACCACCCCCCCCCCAACAAAAACAAAACAAAACCAAGAACAGACAAAAGGTTCTTTGATGAAATTTTCACATGTAATAGACTAATTTTATGGTAATGTATGCATTTAAAAAAACTAGACGGAATCGCTCCTCCCCTAAAAAACTATAAACAACCATATGATATAAAATACCAATCTTTTTAAGAAAGAACAAATTCCCCCATGGGCCTTATCGGAGAAATGAAAAGGGGGAAATTTGAATGAATTCTAAATATCAGTTTTGTGAAAAGCTTGTGGAGACCTTATACACCTTTAGAATTTCCCTGTGGACTGTGGAGACATACATGTACGCATGTATTCAACCTATTGTGCTCAGTCTCCACCAGGCGCGGTTCTAGAGTCAACATTTTTGGGGGGCTAGAAGAGCCATTATTTTTGGGGGGGGCTAGAAGACCCAATATTTTGGGTTCTTCTAACACTCGCTTCTGCTATGTCTTATTAGGGGTCGAAAAACATGCACATTATAGCCCACACAACGTGTTTTTTTATGTAATTGGCGCTTAATAACTGAAAAAATCCAGTATTTTCAAGAATTTTTTTTTCCACTTGCATTTTTTTTAGGGGGGCTAGACAAAATTTTTAGGGGGCTACAGCCCCCCCTCCCGTAGAACCGCGCCTGGTCTCCACAAGGCACCAGGGGCCAATTTCACGGCGCTGCTTAGCACAGAAATTTGCTAAGCATAACATTTCTGTCTTAATAAAAACAGGGTTCACAACCAAATTTCCATGTGTTTTGTATCGCTTGTGATTGTTCTTTGGCTGTTGTTCGCTGACCATAAATATCAAATGGAATTTTAAATGGTGGTTTGTTTTATTGGGCAAGACATTTTTGTACTAAGCAAATTTTTGTGCTTAGCAGCTCCATGAAATTGGCCCCTGATGTGTGTTCAATGTTCATCCCTATGAAAACTATAATGATTTGAAAACGAATTGAAAGAATACGGCTCTCTTCCCAGAAAACCACATGACCAACACTTTACACTCTACCTTTAAAAACAAATTTGAACATATGAGAGCAAAAATGCTCACAATGAATGTTTACTTTGCCGCAGCAGTTTCAGTTGAGGAGCATGTTTCACTTTTGCTCAGGGCAGGTCTAGATTTCCGGGGTCAAAGTTGATTTTAAAAATCGTACAACAATGGCACGTACGGTGCAACAGAGAATGTTCTTTGATGTTCATTTGAAATAGGAAATGTCCCTTCAACTTTGAACTTTGAACTGCAAAAATGGGGAACTTTGTGGCGAAGTAATATAAACCTGTGGTTAAAGGTAACTTCATACTTTGGTATTTGCCAAAGAAATGCAGATTCATGGGCAACAACATCAAGACAGATACAGTAACAGTCATCTGTGAAATTTCCAGTCCCATACGGTGCCCACTTTTTGAGAAAACAGTGAAACACGCCTACAGTATTTCAGAACCTATTCACAGGAGTTTTGATCTCCCTGAAATCAAACATGTTTTAATCTTTGGTTTTAATACTCTTTTCTGGAGAAATACAATGTACAGCATTTAAGGCACCCTCCTCAATCCTCCAAAATCCTTCTGGTGTTTTGGAGGATTTCGGAGGATTCAGGATATAATGTCATTTTCAAGTGAGGACCACTTGAGGAGTTGCAAGGATTCAGGATAAATGCATTTTTTGAGGTATGGCCACCGAAGGATTTTGAAGGATTCAGGATTCAGGGTCCTCTCATTTTGAGTATAAGTGAGATCACTGGAGGACTGTGGAGGATTCAGGATGAACGTAGTTTTTAAAGTGTGACCATTGGAGGATTGTGGAGGATTCAGGATGGTACTCAGTAAAATGCCCCTAGGGGGTTAGGGTGGTATGTTTCTACCATCTTCATCTTTATACCCTGTAAGTTATACAGGTTTCAAATCTGTGAAGATTTCTGTTTTGGTATGCTACCAAAGAATGATAGTACTTTAAAGGATCAAGAAATGGGGACCATTTAAAAGGCTAATGGAACATTTCAGAGGTACATGTATAAATGATAGGCAAGGGGTTTTGGGTTTAATAGCTAGAGGCCTTTTCCCACTAGAGCGCTCATCCCCGGGGCGAACTCACCCCGGAGCCACCCCGGGGTGAACATTTCAACCCTGGTCCCGAGCAGGGTTGAACTAACCCCGGAGAAAAGGCAATCTCGGGGGTGGCTCGGGGGTGGCTCGGGGGTGACGGAAGGGTGAACATTTCAAGTGGGAATCGTGGCTTATTTTCACCGCCACGTCACCCCGGGGCCACCTCGATATTGGTCAAGTGGGAAAAGGCTATGGCATGAATTTCAGGGAGGAAGCTACATGTATACTAGGGCAATGGCCTTGGTTTCCATTGAGGTCAATGCCTCAGAATCTTTCCAAATATCCCAGTAAATATCTGTTCAAGTCAATCCAAATCATTCTTTTCCGGACATTGACTATTTAAGAAACTGGGTTTAAAGGTCTATCATACTTTTGTAGCATACCAAAACAGAAATCTTCACAAATTTACCTAGGCTATAACTTATAGGGTATAAAGATGGTGATGGTAGAAACATACTCTGTCTGAAATGCTGTATTTATCATGAAAAGAGTAAAACCAATGACCAAAAACAATGGTGAAAAGATTCCACAAATACTGTGGGTGTTTTTCATGGTTTTCTAAAAAAGTTGGCACCGTATAATGGGACAGAAAATTTCACAAATGACTTTTACTGTATCTTCCTTGATATTTTTGCCGACAAATCTGCATTTCTTTGACAAAAACCAAAGAATGGCCCTGCAGGCTGTGATTGTACTTGCATAAAAAACCGGATAGTTCAAAAAACTAAAAATCATACATTTCCTATACTTTTGTACAGGCAAGGTGAGGCCAAACAACCTGAAATCAGGATTTTTCCTGAAAAATCCCATCCTGTACATGTATTACCTTTAAGTCAGGTCCCGACAATTTCAATACCAATTTAGGGAACTATCTTGGATTCTTTTTAAAAACTTACGACTGGCTTTGGCGGCCGAATCCTACGGCAACAGACGCAGTAGATGCAGATGACCAGTAGAACAATGAGCACGATGCCCCCAATAGAGACACCGATAATGAGGGGCAGTTTGCTCTCCTCAAGACTACAACTGCCAAATGTTTGCAAATCGTCCGTCCGATTGCACGATCGACAGGAATCGGTGTCATCCATGCAATCACATACATCTTCGGCCTGGGAACACGAGGTGAAACACAGCTCGTTACAGGGTTTACAGATTTCTTTCTTGCCGATGTTGGTCAAGGCGTAGGCGTCCTTGCATTGCGTGCAGTTATTTGCGCCCGGTCCAAAGCAGGACTCGCATCCGTCTGCGCAGACCCCACAGGTCAGGCGCACTGGTTCCGATGTAGTCGGCGATTCTGTGCCATCATCATCGGTCACGGTGGGATTATTTGTGTCAGGAGTCATGGTGAATGAAGTTGTTTGGAGATATCTGTCGATTGTGGAGCCTATCATGAGAGATGCATTTTGAGTCTGTTCGGTCGATGACGGTACAAACGGACCAGGCTCAGAGGTTGAAGTTGTATTATACGGACATGGTGTCAGATAGGCTTTTTGTACACAATCATCCTGAATGGCAAGAAACAAACACAGACACAAACACAAATCAATTTTAAACATACCTGGGATTTATAATATGATTGTGTATGCATGGGACAGGCAAGCAAGGCTCAAAACTTACAATCACCAACTATTAATTACATGTCACCTGTAGATTGTGAACGTTTGAGAAGATTAGTGAATTTTGCGGGATGTAATTGCATGGTTTTGAAAGTAGGTGAATGAAATATAATTTTTAAAAAGCTAATTTCAAACACAATGTCAGACGACAGTTTAATTTGGAATATTTGACCACAGATTGTGTCTTTTATAAACGTTTGAACATTAGCCTTAAAATGCATTAGTAATCTATACCCAAAATCACATAGTTTTTTACTTTTGAGTATCGCTCACAACTGAAAACTTTATTCTCAACATCCTGAATGTCAGAGATAGCCCTGAGTGTAGATCATCACTTCAGGGATACTGATCACAAAGTATCACGCACGGTCTCGCGGTAAAAATGGGAATCAAATTTCGTCATCGAAAACACATTGGAAACTCATGACCGGACGATACGGTTTCAGGTCAACTCAGTCCGTAACCAACTCGGTCCGAGTCAACTCGGTCCGTGACCAACTCGGTCCGTAACCAACTCGGACAATGACCAACTCGGTCCGTAACCAACTCGGTCCGAGGCCAACTCGGTCCGTAACCAACTCGGTCCGTGACCAACTCGGTCCGTGACCAACTCGGTCCCTATGGGAAAATGCACGCAAAAACGTCTGGTAATTTTGTTGCAGGAAAACGAGTACGTAGTCTTGCAAATTGCGTGAATTTAACTATTTATTTAGGCCTATTTATTTATTTATTCATTTATTATCTAAAAAACATTAGAAGAATGAAAAATACATTGGCAGGTGCTGCCCATAGGGCCTGAAAAAAAAGTAAAAAAAAAACAAACAAAAAACTCTGTCATCAAAAGACGTGCCTTGCCAACCTGCCATTGATAAATCTTATATTAAATTATGTTATGTATATACACAGATTAATTAAAACAAAGCTAAAAAATCAAAAACAAAAACACAAAACAATCATCATTATTATTCATTAATTGATTTATTAATTTAAACATAAAAAGCACGTTTTCACAAGGCAATTTGACTTCGTGTATAATTTAATTGATATTTTTATTAAAATTGTATTGTGCCATTTTATCAAATAATTATGGTATCAACATAATAAGGCATAATTTATTTCCTCACGGTTTCAGCCACAAGCAAAACATATTATGTTATGATGACATTAAAAAACATTAATGCAAGTAGCCTACATGTTGTACATGTACACGGCTGCTGCAAACTGCATGGATTCTTGTTTGTGTACGTTTTCCCATAGGGACCGAGTTGGTCACGGACCGAGTTGGATACGGACCGAGTTGGTCACGGACCGAGTTGGCCTCGGACCGAGTTGGCCACGGACCGAGTTAGTCACGGACCGAGTTGGCTTCGGACCGAGTTGGTCACGGACCGAGTTGGATACGGACCGAGTTGACTCGGACCGAGTTGGTTACGGACCGAGTTGACTGGCACCCGACGATACTACTAGGCCCCCTACTACTAGTAGTTTAGCACTTGGTAGTTGAACTTTTTAAAACAAAAACTGAAACTATAGGCTTCATTATCATCTCATTTCAAGATATAATTATTATATTTAAACTGCATTTCCTAAATATCAAACCATGATCAAATATACTTACATGTTCTACAGCACACGTCCTGCTCTCAACTACCACAAATACCAAACAGAAGAATTTCAAGTTATAAAGCAATGTAGGCCTAGGCCTACTCGACATGAAAGCCATTTTCCACCTGACACAAAAAATCCTCGGTAAAAAATCGTTAAACAACAGCAAAAGTCATGTCAAAGTGAGGACTTTTCTACAGTAAAACACGACAACCAGGAAGCAGTGTAATGTTCCATGACCGTGATGCAATTTCAGTGTGAAAAATGTAAAGAGATCGTGAAAGAACACCACCAACCAAACACGGAAGTAAGTGGGAAATAATATCGTGGTAAAATATCGTGGTCAGTTTTCGCACGCACGCACATGTACGTACACACCATGTACAACCACCACGCAGTGTGCAATCCATGCGTAGCCAGATGCGTACAAGGTCACGCACGCACGGAGTTCACTACTTTGACAACTACTGACAACCAAATACCGACCTTTGATTGGTTCGGAGTTTAAAATTAGCATATGAACCAATTAATTTCACGCTGGTGTCAGACGCATCTTCCAATGTACTAGATAACATGGGTACCAGATAAGGGGGCGGGGTTTCGCAGCAGGTAAAAAAATGTTTCTCGGGCGCGCTTTGACAGAATTTTACTCCTTTTTTTCAAATAGAACTTATAGTTTCAATAGTGATGATAACAATTTCACGATTGCAAGATAAAGTTGTGCTGGGAAGACGGAAAACTGAAATATTTAAGACGTCTTAAACTTTGCCAGTAAGAGTTTTGGATATTGCAATTGGGCCCAAATTGGCAGATTGCTGCCAAACTATTGCTGCTGAAAATAATATTATCCATACAATAAAGCCCTATACAGTGTTCTCTATTTATCAAATTAATTTATAATATTCAACACATTATTCCTTTGCATTCCGTCAAAAATGCAACCTTCTGTCGATTTATTTTTTTTTTAAATTAAAAGGGAAACTTTTAAAGGTATAATACATGTTTGGTAACGGTCAATGAACAGCACTCACACTTAGTCTGATCCAGCATGTACATGAAATAATTAAACTTGTGAAAAATTTTGCTCAATCGGACATCTGAGTCACGAAAAAATAGTGAAAACCCGACACAATTTTTCTTATAAAACATGAAGAATGGTTTAGATTTTTTACCCCGAGGTCACAGAACTATTTTCAGTCTCAGTCGTTTTTATAAATACAGCATTTCAGGCTGAAAAAAATTAACGGTATGTTTCTACCACCACCATCTTCATGCCATGAAAGTTATACGTAAATCTGTGAACATTTCTGTTTTGGCTTCTTACCAAAGTATGATACAGAATAATTACATTGGGTAATACTGAGCGATCAGTCATTATAATCTAAATGGCAATGACGAGATTGAGATAATGATTTATTGTTACTTCAGGATCTTTGGACGAAGATTTAGATGCTTTTCACACTAATCAATATAAAGCCTATCAATATATACGTGTATAGTATCAAATCAACATGTACTCTGGAATGATAACACGGGAAGGGGAAACGAGTTCCAGGAAAAATCGTTTTAGTAGGATGACCAACGGTGAAAGTGCTTTCCCTGTTTTACAATGACGTAACCACGAAAGGGGGGGGGGGGTCACAAGTCCAATAGATGCTTGTGCTGTGCCCCCCCCCCCCCCCCCCCCCAACCCACCCTCAATTTGAAATTTCTAATTGCCTTCTGGATATTGGCTAAAAACGTATATTACATCCAATTTCGCCATTGATAAACTACGGTATTTCCACAAAGAAGTCAAGTCGACCCTTGTCATAATATGCCACTGCTATTTTTTTCGTCCCTATAATTTGATTTTCAATTTGGTTTTGAAAAAAAAAAACAATCGTTCTTGACTCTCACCCCCATGGGCCCCGGCCCCTACCCCTAATATTACCCCCGCCAAATAAATAAAAACATGTGAATACATATCCGGATTCGTACACAAAGCGGTATAATCTACTATAAGATATTATAAACGTCGCGAATAAATTGGCACATTTTTTCTTTTTTTCAAGCTCACGTTATTGTTTACTTCATTCTTTGTTTGCTTGCGCCCTTCTAGCTGCGCTATTGCATTGAAAAAAATTAAATACCCCGGGAAAACTAGTCTTTCGTTCAACCTCTTATTGTTTACTGTGCTGCCCTATGCTTGCGTGACCAACCGCGATCTGAAGTAAACGCCTTGTGAACGAGACTACGACAATGGTTCACGTGTTCCAATTTCGCGCGAATTTGATCGCGAAACAGCCACTGTCCATTTTGCCGCGGAATCTCACACGGGCAACGATAGACAAGAAATTGCCTCGATTTTGTCGAATTTTCTGCAAAGAAATTGGCCAAGATGGATACAGATATTGACCAACAACTGAGGGATTACCAGAGGGAATATCTGGACTTTCTTGACGATAATGTAAGTGGAAATCGCGTGATTTTCCTCGTTGTTTTCATGATCGTGATCGAATCCTGCGTGTGGGGATTTAAACATGGCGAATTCACATTGTATGTATTAACGTTTGGCCTACTGCGCAATGCGATTCGTGTGTTGTGTTGTGTTAATCGTTTTACTTTGAAAGAATATTCTTCACAAAGCTTTTAGATTTTCACCAACCACTTTCTGGCGCTTGTAAAGTTCGGTGTTTAGGTTCAAAGTATGTCAGTTAATGAAATACACGAATCTAGCCTTATTTTCAGTAGCCTATTTATTTCATATTTGGGTAAGAATCTATTTTTTTCTTCACTGAAATATTGCCGAAATAGGGCCTATGTTCATTTTAGGGTTTACAGAACCCATGAATAAATTTGATTTAAGTAAGAAATCTCATTTTGGAACAGAAGTAGCTATACTGAAAACAATATGCGTGGCGTAAAAGACACTAGGCCTAACCCCGAACTTAAGTTATAGATCAGCGCGGACATCCGGATACTTTCATTCTCATATCTTGACAACCAATGAAAACCAACATGTAGATGGCGCAAGCTACGGACAAATCACGCACAAACCGCCCATTGTAGAGAATTGTTTTTCGAATATTTTTGTCAAGAAGCAGAAATTGTATTCTGTATGACTTTCATTGTTGAGTCATAGTTTTTCCCCAGACAATATCCTTCTTTGAAGGACCCTGTAATAAGATTAAACAATTCTGGCAGCTTTTTGTCGTAAAACCTGTACAAATTAATGCTTTGTTTTCATCGGCTCCAAGGTCGGCGAGTTGGAATGACGTCACTCCGCGCTGATCTATGCCATCCTAGTTATGGATGTCTTTAAAAAAGTTTTATGACAATGAGGAAGCCAGCAAGAGTTCACAAATTTCTGACTTAGACAACACTTGTTTTAATCATAATCTGGACTAAATGTTTCAGTTTAGTGGTAGATAGGGTTTGTGCACGGGATGTGTTGAGTGCTGTCCATGTATGGAACTCTTTCCGAAAGAACTTAGAAGATGACTTACAATTTTGGTGAAAAAAGCAGTGTTTTTTCATGGTTAAGAATCTCTTTTAGTATCGGAGAAGTATAGTATTACTATTAGGGGTAGGCCTACATGTAAAAGTGTAAAGCCATTGATGTGGCACTTCTGTTAATATTTACTCCTCAGGCCGACCAAGGAATCTATACCGAAAAGGTGAAAGAAATGATCACCAAGAACAGACAGCGCCTGGTCGTCAACATCAACGATCTCCGCAGGAAGGCACCTAAAAGAGCTCAAAGGTAAACAGATCCCATTAACCCTAACCCTCCGCACCTACCACTACAAGACAAGAGCTGTTTACCACACACTACAGGCTCCACAGGTGGACTGGATATTAACCCTAACCCTCCGCACCTACCACTACAAGACAAGAGCTGATTACCACACACTACAGGCTCCACAGGTGGACTGGATATTAACCCTAACCCTCCACACCTACCACTACAAGACAAGAGCTGTTTACCACACACTACAAGCTCCACAGGTGGACTGGATATTAAACCTAACCCTCTCTGCACCTACCACACAAGACAAGAGCTGATTACCACACACTACAGGCTCCACAGGTGGACTGGATATTAACCCTAACCCTCCACACCTACCACTACAAGACAAGAGCTGTTTACCACACACTACAGGCTCCACAGGTGGACTGGATATTAAACCTAACCCTCCACACCTACCACTACAAGACAAGAGCTGTTTACCACACACTACAGGCTCCACAGGTGGACTGGATATTAACCCTAACCTTCCACACCTACCACTACAAGACAAGAGCTGTTTACCACACACTACAGGCTCCACAGGTGGACTGGATATTAACCCTAACCCTCCACACCTACCACTACAAGACAAGAGCTGTTTACCACACACTACAGGCTCCACAGGTGGACTGGATATTAACCCTAACCTTCCACACCTACCACTACAAGACAAGAGCTGTTTACCACACACTACAGGCTCCACAGGTGGACTGGATATTAACCCTAACCCTCCACACCTACCACTACAAGACAAGAGCTGTTTACCACACACTACAGGCTCCACAGGTGGACTGGATATTAACCCTAACCCTCCACACCTACCACTACAAGACAAGAGCTGTTTACCACACACTACAGGCTCCACAGGTGGACTGGATATTAACCCTAACCCTCCACACCTACCACTACAAGACAAGAGCTGTTTACCACACACTACAGGCTCCACAGGTGGACTGGATATTAACCCTAACCTTCCACACCTACCACTACAAGACAAGAGCTGTTTACCACACACTACAGGCTCCACAGGTGGACTGGATATTAACCCTAACCTTCCACACCTACCACTACAAGACAAGAGCTGTTTACCACACACTACAGGCTCCACAGGTGGACTGGATATTAACCCTAACCCTCCACACCTACCACTACAAGACAAGAGCTGTTTACCACACACTACAGGCTCCACAGGTGGACTGGATATTAACCCTAACCCTCCGCACCTACCACTACAAGACAAGAGCTGTTTACCACACACTACAGGCTCCACAGGTGGACTGGATATTAACCCTAACCCTCCGCACCTACCACTACAAGACAAGAGCTGTTTACCACACACTACAGACTCCACAGGTGGACTGGATATTAACCCTAACCCTCTCTGCACCTACCACTACAAGACAAGAGCTGTTTACCACACACTACAGGCTCCACAGGTGGACTGGATATTAAACCTAACCCTCCACACCTACCACTACAAGACAAGAGCTGTTTACCACACACTACAGACTCCACAGGTGGACTGGATATTAACCCTAACCCTCTGCACCTACCACTATAAGACTGGTAACGGTGTACAAACATGTCCGATACCTATAAAGGGAATAAAACAACTTAATAGTTTCTACTCTTCCAAAATGATGTTTTTCACTTTCAGCAAATGTTCCTGAGTCCTTAAAACCCCCGATAGAAGAATTTTGTGCAACATTTCAGAATAAAAATACAATTTTCTTACCTGTTTCAGTGTTGCAAACTTCAAAACAGCCTGTCGGCCATTTTGTCTGGTCTAGCTAGTCTGGTACCTACAACCAACGTATTGAAAGTCCACAAAAAATGAGAGCAGACACTAGACCATATTCTCGCCTGCGCGTCTGCGGCCATTACGTGTGTTCATGAAAAGTCACGTCTTCATTACCATTTTTACCCCATAATTTCCCTCAAAAATCAAAGCCCTGCCCTCTTCCACAAATTTAATCTTGTTAATAAATATTGAAGAGGACACCACGAACGTATATTGAGGTAAAGTTTCTTTATAAAAAGTTGTTTTATTCCCTTTAAAGGTATCGGACCTGTTTGTACACCGTTACCCACCTACCACTCAAAACAAGAGCTGTTTACCACACCTTACCACAGTCTCCATAGGGGGACTGGATCATAAGTCATGCATAAACCTTTCATTACCACGAAAACCACACTGGTGTACTCAGGATACCACACTTGCCACAAGAAAAAACATTTTTTCTTGGTTTTTATCTCAAAACGCCCTCTGTCGGGCACCAGATCAGTCCCATAGGGTTTGTGTACATACAGCCAAGTGTTGTCCGTCGGAGGAACTCCGTAATTGCATTCCAGCGTTGCCCATTTTCTGAATATGTACACCTCTTTGATCAATGTGTTTGTTTCGACAGAATTCTGGTCAGCGCTCACGAGGAGTTGATCGCCTGCCAGCTCGCCCTCAAGGAATTCGTGACCCAGGCGGACACGGCGTACGGCAAGGAGCACGAGGAGTTCTTTGTGGGCTTTGAGGGCAGTTTCGGCTCCAAGCACGTGACCCCACGCTCGCTGTCTGCCCGCCACATCGGGAACCTCGTTTGCGTCGAGGGCATTGTCACCAGATGTAAGTGCTGCCCCGTTATTAGCCCCAAGTTGCCCTAAGATTAGGGCAGGGTAATTACCCCAAGATCAAAACTGTTTTTGGCCTTTGTTAGACTAATTGTTGGATAAATACAGCATTTCAGACGGAAATATTTTAATGGTATGTTTCTACCAGCATCTTCATACCCTGTACGTTTCAATTTTGTTTTTCTTTTCCCCTTTCTTTTCTTAGGCTCTCTTGTCCGGCCGAAGGTGGTACGCAGTGTCCATTACTGTCCGGCGACTAAGAAGACCATGGAACGGAAATACACGGACCTTACCTCGCTGGACGCATTTCCGAGCAGTTCGGTCTACCCGACAAAGGTAGAGTCAGTGGCCATTTGAAAACTGAATTTTAAATCGGGAAAACTGTCTTGCAATGTTATCCAGAATCGAAATAAAGAAGAATATTATTTCATTTTCTTTCAAAGATACCAGAACATCGTGCCATTCATTGGGCGTTTACGAAATGGAGGCTTAGGCTCAGGCTCCAGCTCTGACATTCATATGTGGTTTTTCACTGAAGCTGAAGCTCTGTTTTCCTTTTCAAACCAGAGAATCTACTTCAGAACTTCAGCCAAAAGCATCTATTTTGATACCAGTTATTTCAGAATGGATTCATGAAATGGAGCCGCAGCCTGAGACAGAGCCTGAGCCTCCATTTCGTAAACGCCTTTTGATTGCAGCTGTGAACTTATTTTAACCTCCTTAAGTTACGTGTAATGAGATTATTTTGTAATCCAGTCTGTATGTGAAATTCAATATAATCGATCGATATTTGAGCTCCAATGTATCGGTATTTGAAAATCCGGTCTATGAACTCCGCACATCACCTCCCAAAGTTTGCCTTTATTTCAATGTTATTTTTGCTGGCGGAAATTGGAAATCGATTCCGAGTGGAATCGTGATTCCAGCTGGGAATCGGAATCGATTTTGAAAATACTGGATTAGGCCAAGCCTATTATATATACATGTTGTTCCCCACAATCATAGGATGACCAGGGCAATCCTCTTGAGACGGAGTACGGCCTGTCCAGTTACAAGGACCACCAGACACTGACCATCCAGGAGATGCCGGAGAAAGCCCCTGCCGGTCAGCTGCCACGTTCAGTGGACATAATCACGGACAATGACCTGGTGGACAATTGCAAGGTATGCCGTTTGCTTTTTTTATCCACCAAGCTATTGACCGTTACGTTTTTATTACTGTAATGAGTATCATTGCCTGACTGGGGTTTACTAGACGGAGGCTTAGGCTCCGGTTCCGGCTCCAGCTCCGGCTCCAGCTCCGGCTCCAGCTCCGACTCCAGCTCCGGCTCCAGCTCCAGCTCCGGCTCCAGCTCCGGCTCCAGCTCCGGCTCCAGCTCCAGCTCTAGCTCCAGCTCTGGACCAATGGGAGACTTTTGAGAACCGGTCTTCAAGTCAAAAATGCACGCGCAAATCAATGCGCACATGCTCACAATTGCGTGTGCGTGCACTGTTGACTTGAAGAAGACCGGTTCTCAAAAGTCTCCCATTGGTTTGAATCTTTTCTGGATAAATACAGCATTTCAGGCAGAAAAATGTTTCTGTCATCACCATCTTTATACCCTGTACGTTACAGGTAAATCTGTGAAGATTTATGTTTTGGTATGCTACCAAAGTATGATACTACCTTAAAGCTTACCTTTGAATTGGAGTTCATTGCTCGTCTTTTGTATCTCTGAATCTTTTTCTCTTGAATATCACGCAATTTCTTCACTTGTTTCATTGGCCCACAAGCTGCACTTTATTACTAGAAATTTCCCCTTGTAAAGCCTTTTAAGTTTAAATACGATAGAATTTCTTCTGCTTTACAGCCTGGGGACAGAGTGCAGATCATCGGGACTCTTCGCTGTCTGCCCAACAAGAAGGGCAGCTACACCAGTGGAACCTTCAGGTAAGCAGGGGCATGTTCTTGGTTCATTTAAATCCATTGGCTGGGCTCAAAATATCCACTAGACCTTGGACCGAGTCTAGTGATTTCAGTAAAATGTGTACTGCACTAGTCTAGCTGTCTAGTGATTTTGTTTTCCTTGCACAATTTCAATGCTGCCTAAATTGTTGTTTTTTGTGGCTTCATGTCTTACTTTATTGACGAAATGCATGTTGAACAAAACCCCCACCCTTTGAGGAAAAGTATTGCACACTATAATATAATTATGGATGCCACAGGTCTAGTGAAAATACTTGTAGATCAGGGGTCGATTTCACGAAGCCCTACGATCGATCATAACTCGAGTAACGAAGGATAACCCATCGTAGATGGCCTGTCTTATGTGGGGCTGCAATGCATTACAGATGCCTACGATTGATAGTAAGTTACGATGAGTTTGGTGAAATCGACCCCTGGTCTAGTAAAATGCTTCAATTACTAGACCTGTTGTCCAGAGCTTTTTATTTTTTACAAAATTCAAGCCTTGATCGGATGGGAAGATCTATAGCAGTTCTCCTCATGTCACGAAAATATCCACGATTGCTTCATTATTTCCATTGAAAAACATTGAATGGCGGTACTTTCTGAAACAAGAGGTTCAATGAACCTTTATTGTCCCCCAAAATTTGCTCATTGTGGTACATTTACCCCCTTTGATTTTGAATTTGAATGGATCGGCATTTTTTAGCAGACGGTATTCTGTGAACTCCAAACACAGTGCGAAGTACACAGAGTACTTCCGCCTGGCATTTGGGCTTTTGTCCGTTGATATTCAACCATTGTGTGCCTGCATTGTTTGTGCAGAGCTCCCTGCACACAATGCCAGGCCAGATGAAGTCTATTTGACCGATGGCTGATAATGAGGCCATTAAAAACAAAGCAATATTAATCCCGGGATTAGGGGGGCAAGGTGACAAGAAACTGACATGCTTGAACCAAAACATTTGACTTTTAATAGTGCTAAGGAAATTTCTACGAAGTCCCTTTTGAGTACTGTATCGTGTCTTGGATCATCCACTGGACTACCGGGGTGAACTTACGGCCTTTTTGAAACAGGCTTAGGCTCAGGCTCCAATTCAGTCATCCTATGCTGAAAATATAGGTTGTGGTTTTTCCTTGAAGCTGAAGCTCTGTTTTCTTTTCAAACCAAAGAATCTACTTCTGAACTGCAGGCAAAAGTCCTCTTTTTTTCATACCTCCAAATTTAGAATTGATTCATGAAATGGTGCTGAAGCCTGAACCTGAGCCTGAGCCTCTGTTTTGAAAAGGCCCCCTTGTTTTTCTGGATTTCTCAGTGATGGAAAAACTGATAAAGATATATCTTGTTTCATTTAAAATTCTTCCGTCAGAACTGTCATGTTGGCCAACAACATCTCGCTCCTGAGCAAAGAGATCGCCCCCATGTTCACCGCCGAGGACGTGGGCAAGATCCGCAAGTTCGGCCGGAACAAGAAGCAGGACGCGTTTGAGGTCCTGTCCCACTCTCTGGCGCCCTCTATACACGGTCACGAGTACATCAAGAAGGCGACGCTCTGCATGCTGCTGGGTGGTGTGGAGAAGGTTCTGGAAAACGGGACCCGACTGAGAGGGTGGGTGTGCTGTTTACGCAACGTCTTTTTTGAGGATGAGAACGTCCATTGCATCATTGGTTTTTATTACCCCAAATTACTTATTTGCGTTAATATCAGTATTTTGACATTTGCTTCAATAAAGGTATAGTACATGATTGGTCAAGGTCACAGAACAGCACCCACACTTTGTCTGATCAAACATGCACATGAAATGAAATATTTTAATGGTATGTTTCGAGCAGCTCCATCTTCATACCCTGAAAGTTATATGTAAATCTGTGATCATTTCTGTTCGGATATGTTACCAATCCCGTACCTTGTTGTACTGTCCTATGTTGGTGGTGTCCCTAATAGTCAATCATCTTTGTTCTTTTGGCAGTCAAAAGCCATGAAATCCGTGTCCAAGAACGCATTGCAACATTGATTGTTTTCATATTGTAATTCTGCCATACAGAGACATCAACGTGCTACTGATCGGAGATCCGTCCACTGCTAAATCACAAATGCTTAGGTGAGATAAAAGTTTACCAGAAATTCCTTTTCTTTTGGGGGTTGTTTCCCAAGAGAAAGTTTAAAGTTTGTCCTGTCCAGGGGCCCTGCTTAGCACAAAAATTTACTAAACCATGAAATTTCTGTCTTAATAAAAAATGGGATTAACGGGTAAATTTCCATGTGTGTGTGTATCACTTGTGATTGTTCTTTGGCTGTTGTTCGCTGACCATTAATATCAAATGGAAATGTTTAATGGTGGTTTGTTTTATTGAGCAAGACATTTTGTGCTAAGCAATTTTTTGGTGCTAAACAGCTCCATGAAATTGGCCCCTGTTTAATGTATAGCAGTCGATTTTGACTTTTTTTCTGACAAACCTATGAAAAAAACCCCGCAATAACGATCTTTCCGTCACCTTTAACGTTTTACCTTTAAACTAGGGTTTGTTTCATTGAGCAAGACATTTTGTGCTAAGCAATTTTGTTGTGCTCCATGAAATTGGCCCCTGGAATGACATTTCATCACACAACCATGCCTGTATTTTGTGATACAAATTTCTCTTTTGTTCCGAACTTTAAATTTACCAATGCTCTGATATCTTTGAAGACTCGGAGTAAGGAGGGCCTGAAGTTTCAATCTCAGCAGGATCTTTCTCAAAGCCTAAATGATATCTTGAAAGACTGGGATTTTAATTTTGACGATTCTTCTTCCTTCGTCAGGTATGTCCTCCACACAGCCCCACGAGCCATCACCACAACGGGTCGTGGCTCCTCCGGTGTGGGTCTGACTGCAGCGGTTACCACTGATCAGGAAACCGGGGAACGCCGTTTGGAGGCTGGCGCCATGGTGCTGGCTGACAGGGGTGTCGTCTGCATTGACGAGTTTGACAAGGTACAGAAGCCAGGCGGTGGGAAAGATTTGCTTTCAAACCTGTTTAGTTTGACCAGCCATTCTGGTTACTTTTCCAAACCTCGGCTCCGGCTCCGACTCTGGCTCCGACTCCGGCTCTATGTCATGAATCCATTCTAAAATAATGGGTAACATCAAAATAGAGGCTTTTTGGCTGCGGTTCAGAAGTAGATTCTCTGGTTTGAAAAAGAAAACAGAGGCTTCAACTTCAATGAGAAACCACAACCTATGTTTTCAACATATATGGATGACAGAGCTGGAGCTGGAGCCGAGGTTTGGAAAAGGGCCCTGGTTAAAGTTGGATTTGTGTCTATGCTATGTAGTTTCACAACCTTACAAGTCCAGGAACTAGACCAGCTGACCATATTGTTTAGTAGATTATATCTATGCTGAATTTGTTCGTTTGTTTTTCTTCAGATGAGTGATCAAGATCGCACAGCTATCCACGAAGTCATGGAACAGGGTCGGGTTACCATCGCTAAAGCTGGTATCCACGCCAAGTTGAATGCTCGCTGCAGCGTGCTAGCAGCCGCCAACCCTGTCTACGGAAGGGTAAGCCCTTAAATCAGAATTACGGAGCTTCTTATTAGCAGCAAGTATAACTTTAAACCTGAAGCAATTAGGGACGTTGCCCTAATTACTGCTTTAATGAAGTTGAGGCCTTGGGCTTCATTTCAATTCAGTGACAGGGGGCATGAAAGCAAGGAATGGCGGACTCCAGTACAATGACCTGGGGCCACTGGGGCATTCATTGGGGCCACTATTAAAGGCAGGGACCAGGGTCACCAAGGCAATGACTGAGGGCACCAAGGCAATGACTGTGGTCACCAAGGCAATGACCATTGGATCGTTATTTTGCTGAGATGGGGGATGGGTTGTGTGGCTGCCTTGGGGATGGCCATCAGAAGACACAAGGCACATGCTTCCACTGATTGTTTGAATGAAGCTCAAGTCCTGTTTGTCAACATGAACATTTTCTTTGTACAGAAAAGCGTCTGGTTGAAATGCTGTTTCGGTATCCGTTTAAACTCTGTACAAACCAGACGTTATATTTTTGTTCCCTATTTTTTGGCTTTTCTTTTAAACCCTAGTACGATGAGTACAAGACTCCGATGGAGAACATAGGTCTGCAGGATTCCTTGCTGTCACGTTTTGACCTCATCTTCATCGTCCTGGATACGGTGAGAATAACTGATCAACCATGCTTTTGCACATTTTTGTACAATTTGTACATTATAAAAACATTTGGCACATTTTGTAGATTTTGTACATTGTATATTGTATACATTCGATACATTTTGTGCACTTTATACACCTTAAACATTTTGTACATTTAATATTATTTTGTGCATTTTGATCGTTTTGTGAATGTTATGGATTTTGTGCATTTTATGCATATTGTATATTTTGTACACTTTATACACCTTGTTAATTTTGTACATTTTGTACATTGTATATGTTTTTGTGTATTTTGTACATATTTACATTTTGTACATTGTATAAATTTTGTACATTTTGTACACTTTACAGTGCTTTGTACACTACACATTTTGTACGACCTTCCCGATTCCATCCAAAACTCAGTGTTTCATCTTTCAGAAATGTTAAAAAAGACGCAACTTTTTCCAAGATTTTAATAGCTGCCTTCTTATTATCTTTGCCATGCTTCTTGTAAGGGCTCGAAATATTCACTAGACCGTGGACCGAGTGATTTCAGTGTTGGTCTAGTAAAGTGTGTACTGCACTAGTCCGGCTGCCTAGTGATTTTGTTTATCTTGCACAATTAAAATGGTGCCTAAATTGATGATTTTTGACACAATATTGCATGCAATTACCGTTTTCCTATTAACATGAATGCACAGGTCTAGTGAAAAAAGTTCAGGTCTAGTAAAATGATTCAGTTACTTTACCTGCTGTCCAGGGCTTTTTTTTTTTGCACGAAATTCGAGCCCTGCTTGTGAGTACCAATTGTACTCTTTGGCAATTTGGTGCCATATAAATACTGTTATTATCGCTAAAATTATTGGAAATATCTGCAGGATTCATTTAAGCTTTTCTTTGTGAGTCACCAAAATTTTAAATGTTCAAATTTTTCTTTTTCCTGTTTTGGCAGATGGATCCTGATCACGATCGTAAGATCTCTGATCACGTGCTGAGGATTCATCGGTACCGTACTCCGGGTGAACAGGATGGAGATGGTGAGTAGAGTAGATTTTTACTTTAACCATCCAAAAACCCTGCAAAATCCATGTTGTCATATTGAAGGATTTTCATGGAAATGGTAGAACCCAGGGACTGGTTTCACAAAACGGCTATTTAAAGATTGATCTTAAAGTGCAAATCTGTCTTAGGGAAAGAAACTTTAATACTGGTTCTGCCCAGGGGCTGAAAAGCCAGGCCAGACCTGGGCCTTTGCGTGGGGTCTTGGGCTTCAACAACCCCAGCCCCTGCTGTGTCCTGGATCATAGTTGGCCTTAACCTGATTGACAGATTGAGTCCACATTGATCATGGACAGTATCCAGAAGCCATGGGCCAATTTCATAAAACTGTTATGAAGCACAACAATTTGCTAAGCATGACATTTCTGTCTTAATAAAAACAGGGTTAACAACCAAATTTCCACGTGTTGTGTATCACTTGTGATTGTTCTTTGGCTGTTGTTCGCTGACTATGAATATCAAATGGAATGTTCAATGGTGCTTTGTTTTATTGGGCGAGACATTTTATGAAATTAGCCCCAGGCTTTATAGATTTCCAGCAGCTCTACAGTGTGGTTTCGTACCCAGTGCGAGATGCTGTGGTGCGGTGTGATTTAAGTACACCCTGACGTTTATCATGGAGAAAAAACAAGAGATTTTTTGTTCCTCTCCTTCCAGCTTTGCCTCTGGGTAGCAATGCGGATTTCCTCGCCACCCAAGACCCCCTCGTCGACGAAAAGGGTGATGAAGAAACACCCATCTACGATAAGCACGACAATCTCCTTCACGGCAACAGAAAAAGGTACAAAGACGATCTTTCAGAAGTTTAGATCTAAAAAATTGAATCTTTACAGTGGAACGCCACTATAACGAACACGCCGGGATGCACAGAAATTGTCTGTTATAGTGGTCGTTCGTTATAGTGAACAGTGTTTAGCATGCCTATACATTGTACACACAAATTTGGAGCCAAGGATGATGTTTGGTATAGATGTTATTCACGTGACGTCATCAGCTTGGCTGGCCATCAAGCACATTGATTGTACACGTGTATTTAAACAATACGCTTCAGTGCACACATAACATACAGTGTCCTATGCGTAACCATGGAGAACATAGAAAAGCTTGAAGGCCAATCACGTGATTTTATGACATCGGTGAATAACCACTATTGCCAAATGTTCGGTATAGCGGCGTCCGTTATAGCGGCGTTCCACTGTGGTGTTGCATTGAAAATGTAGGCCGGAATTAGTCTTGATTTCGGTTGTGATTCTCAAAAGAATTTTTTTAGAAGAATCGATTTAATATTAATTACAGTGATATACAATATCAATAATATCAAATATCCAATATTTTGTTCACAATATAAAACTTTAATTGAAACGATTGCAAAATGGATATCGGGCAAACTCTAATAGCAACTTTTGGAAGTATTCTGAGTCTTTAGAAAGGAAAGGGTTATTCATCGCAGTGGATACAGATGTCGTGCTGCTGGTAGCGGCGTTTTGGCTGATGGAACTCCTAGCCTTCCAGCGAACCTCACAACCAGCAACACGACATCGTGTGACTTTGATCACCTCTTTTCCATATCCTGAGTATTTTTGATAAATTTTCTTCAGGTGCAATACTTTGACGAGATATCTTTTGCTCTTTGTCCCCCGTTTTTTTTAATAGGGAGAAATTTGTCAGCATGGAGTTTATGCGCAAGTACATCCACATCGCGAAGATGCTGAAACCGGTGCTGACCAGGGAAGCCGCTGACTGCATCGCCGATGAGTATTCCAAGCTGCGAAGCCAGGAACAGGCTGCCAACAACGTGGCCAGGGTGAGTGTGGAGGTGTTTTGGTTTATCGCGTGCTAAAACAAGAGCAGCAATGATGGCCTACAAACAATTTGAATGGGAGACTTTGGAGAACCAAAGTCTTCAAGTCAACAGCGCACGCGCACGCATTTGTGAGAATGCGCGCGTTGTTTTGTGCCTGCGCTGTTGACTTGAAGACCGGTTCTCCAAAATCTCCCATTGAAACATCTTGACATGATATTCCCCAGACTTAGATAGCACTTCCAATGTTTCTGTTGTTTTTCTGTTGCCAACAACGTGGCCAGGGTAAGTGTGCTCCAATACCGGAGGTGTTTTAGTTATCGTGCGCAAAAACAAAAGCAATGATGCCTAAAGCTGCGCTCTGGCACCTTTACCAATGTTGGACATGCCCTTAAAGGGCGGCTGCAGTGCTTTTTTTGCAGGTTATTTTATTGCCTTCATACAGAGAATATACTGACAAATAATGAATGGCAAGTCTTATTTTGGTTTCAAACCAGCATTTGGTTTTCCTTTGAATGGCTTTGTAAAACGGGGGATTTTCACGCATACTCGTGTAGGGAACCAACAGCAAAAATATAATGAAAAAAACATAAGAAATGAAGAGGCAAACTTGGCCTACAGAAATGGTTTGGTACAAAAATTACACCACCAGTTGAGTGAAAGGAACATATTTGGCAAAATAAAACCCATTGAGGAGGAAAAGGTCTGTCAGAAAACCATAAAACAACCGCACCTTTTTGTGCACAAATCAATTGGGTTACTGCTCTCAGTTCCCCAGATGACATCACAGTTTTGCTCATGAATATGGAAATGCTAATTAGCATACAAACAAAAAACTAGTTTTTAACCCTGAATCAGTGTGAGGAAGAGGGTAAAATCACAGTCCCCATGTACAGTTTTTTTTATTGGTACATGTTCAAGCCATAATATTCACATTGCAGAGAACCTTTAATCTTAATTGCTGTAAAGCTAAGTGTGATGTCACAATACAAATCTATGGCGACAGTGATACTGACAACTCATGCTTTGTGAAATCCACCCATCATTTTGTCAAGACTTGGATAACACTGCCAATTTTTCAGTTGCATTGTATTTTCTAAAATCATTCAAGCTGTGAAGTGTTTTTTTTATTGAAATCAGACGCTAAACTGGCAATTATCGTTTGTCATTGCCCTGTTGGCAACATGAGCATATTTTGGAGTTAGGAGGGCCTGACGTTTCGATCCTAGAAGGATCTGTCTCAAAGGCTTTGAGAATTGCAACGCCAACCTTTGAGAACGATTCTGCTAGGAGCTAAATGTCAAACCCTCCTAACTCCAAGCATGTTATTTATTTTAGCTCAACATTTTGGTTGATGAGCAGTAATATTACTTTTACCGAGCATATTTTAGAAGATTTGAAAGGATACATGTAGGTTGACAGATTTTGTCCATGAATGGCTCGAAATCGACCAGGGGCCAATTTCATAAAACTGTTAAGCACAAAAATTTGCTAAGCATGACATTTCTGTCTTAATAAAAACAGGGTTAACAACCAAATTTCCACGTGTTGTGTATCACTTGTGATTGTTCTTTGGCTGTTGTTCGCTGACCATGAATATCAAATGGAATTTTCAATGGTGATTTGTTTGATTGGGTGAGACATTTTTGTGCTAAGCAAATTTTGGTGCTTAAAAGTTTTATGAAATTGGCCCCTGATCGAAATTGGCCTCTGATATTACTTCGAACATTTTAAAAATGATTTGGAATTTTTGTCTTGTTTTAGACCCAACCGGTCACCGCCCGTTCCTTGGAGACAATGATCCGGTTGGCGACGGCCCACGCCAAAGCCCGGCTCAGCAAGACGGTGGACCTCCGAGACGCCGAGGCGGCCATCGAGCTCATCCAGTTTGCCATCTTCAAGAAGGTACTAGAGAAGGAGAAGAAGCGAAGAAAGAGTGATAGCGATGAAGAGATGGAGGAGGAGGACGAGGAGGCCGCTGAACAGGAGACGAGGCGGAAACCGTAAGTCGCTGACAGTCCGACAGTCCAGGGGCCAATTTCACGGCGCTGCTTAGCAGAAAAATGTGTTAAGCATGAAATTTCTGTCTTGATAAAAACAGGATTAACAACCAAATTTCCATGTGTTGTGTATCACTTGTGCTTGTTCTTTGGCTGTTTCTTTGGGCCAATTTCACGGCGCTGCTTAGCAGAAAAATGTGCTAAGCATGAAAGTTCTGTCTTGATAAAAACAGGATTAACAACCAAATTTCCATGTGTTGTGTATCACTTGTGTGTGTTCTTTGGCTGTTTCTTTGGGCCAATTTCAGGGCGCTGCTTAGCAGAAAAATGTGCTAAGCATGAAATTTCTGTCTTGATAAAACAGGATTAACAACAAAATTTCCATGTGTTGTGTATCACTTGTAATTGTTCTTTGGCTGTTGTTCGCTCCTCTGGGGCCAATTTCATGAAGCTGCTAAGCACAAAAATTTGCTTAGCACAAAAATGTCTTGCCCAATAAAACAAACCACCGTTAAAAATTCCATTTGATATTTGTGGTCAGCAAACAGCCAAAGAACAATTGAAAGTGTTACACAACACATGGAAATTTGGCTGTTAATCAAGACTGTGAAATTTGAAATTTTCTCCCGTGCAGGAGAAAGCGGAGATCCCCCAGCAAGAAGCAGAAGATGGATCGGCCCAAGGAGGGAGAGGAAGGCTTCGACCCCTACGACTTCGATAGCTATGAAGAGGACGAGGATGACCCAGAAGGTAACCATGGCAACAGCATTTGTAATAACTGTAATTTTTGTTGTCTCTTTGCAAATTTTGTTGTATGTAATATGGGTGTTTCACAATGGTGCCCCACCATGAGTTCGCAACCCGTTGGCCAATCTGTTGACAAACTGCTTATCTTTCCACATGCTCAAATTGTCAACAACATTAATGCCCCGCATTGTGACTGGCCAACGTTGCAAGGGGCACTTCCATTGGAAAATCATAATGTCTATGGAAACATTTGAAGGGGCACGAAGGCCAAGAACCAGGGCAACGAAGGCTATGACCTCCGTGGCCTCCGTTAAATTCAAGGCTTGGTGGTGCAGGTGGCAAGTGCGTTAGGCACTCGCCTCTCGCCAATGTGGCCCGGGTTTGATCCCGGCTTGGGTCATATGTGAGTAGAGTTGTGCGTTGGTTCTCTCCTATGCTACGAGGGTTTTTCTCCGGGTTCTTCGGTTTTCCTCCCTCCACAAACACTTTCAATCTCAGGCTGTGCTCCCTGATCATATATGGGTTGATGTGGCTGGCAGCCAAATGGCGCCCATGAAAGCCTGCTACTCGATCACGTTGAAGTCGCATCCTTCGCAATTCAGCACCCCAGCTGCCAGTAAGGATGATTAGCCTCCCAAATTATTATTAAGTATTATTAGTTTTAAAAGGCAATAAGTTTGAATTTTATTCGATTTTTAATTTGTTTTTTTATTTCAGTAACCCTGAAATCACCCGGTGGAACCACATCAGCACCAATGGAAGTCGACTTGTCCCAGGATAAGTAAGTGTCTTAATTTATATGATTTGTTTTTGGACATTTACCAAAAAATATCATTTATTTAAACAAAGATTGTCAAAACAGTTCAAATATTAGTTACTCAATTCTAAAAGATTTCCTCAGAAGTATTTGGGTTTTAACAGCGGTTTTCTCTCAAATGTTGATATTTTAATTCTTAATTTTAATTCTAATCAATATATGATGATTATATTGATAAAAAAAGTATCCTCTTTGAATTAACCCCATGTACTGTTTTTCAAGTTGCAACTGCTAATGCTGCGCGTATCTTGAATGATCCTTGGGATATAACGGTATGTGAGTGGTTTCATTGCTTCTGACTGCCAAACGAACAAAGATGATTGACTATTAAGGACACCACCAACATAGGGCAGGATAGCTCAGTTTAGTAAGAACGCCAGTACGGTATTTCAGGGGGACGCTGGTTCGAATCCTGCTCCAGTCAATTTTTCTATGTTCACTTAATAATGTTTTAAATTCTTGTTGACGTAAAGGTTGAAGAAGTTCCGTGCAACGATCGCCAAGGTTTTCACCACGCAGGCGGAGTCGGTGCCCCTTGCCCAAGTCAAGAAGGCCCTGGCCAAAGACAATCCGGACGAGCCCTTCTCTACCGGCGAGATAGACGCTGCCATCAACGCCATGCAGGACGCCAACCAGATCATGTTCTCGTCTGGGATGGTCTATCTAATTTAAGCCCACTCCCCCCCTCCAAGTCTTGGGAAGCCAAGAAAAAAAAAAACTCCAAAGAGTTTTATGAAAGTATGAAATTTAGGAAAACCATAATGGAAAAAGGCTTACAGTGCAGCTCCGCTATAGACCTTTTTTTTTGCAGCGTCACAGACCGAGCTTTTGCCAACCAAGATGGCGGAAACTACGGCGAGCCGTCAAAGCCAAGCCTGAAAAATAACCACAATTTGTACACATCGTTTCATAAATGTTGAAAGATATTGCTGAATGTTATGGAAACCACACAAGCAATGATGGTATGTGAATTTGTACAGCTATGGAAAGTTTGCAAATTATGTTGAATTTGGTCTTGCCGTTGATCAAGAAGACGAAATGATTTGCAACATTTGGCTGCCCATGCAAAGTATTGCCATCCAGTATGTCATAGTTTGTAAACAAACGAAAGGTCTATAACAAACATAGTCTTTCGTTTTAGTGATTTATTTAAAGAACCATATTCAGTATGTATTGTACACAAAAATTGAGAGCCAATGATGATGTTTGGTGTAGCCATATGTTGGGTATAGCGGTGTTCGTTGTAGTGGCATTCCACTGTATATCCTCTAAGAGTTAACTTTATACTGGTTACAAGTTATGATTAACTTCAACCTCAGCTGTATAACACTGGAGTTGCAAGTGAGTTTTACGGGGGGTTTTCCTACAATGGTACACTCCTAATGCAGCAGCAACCCCCCCCCCCCCCCCCTCCAAAAGAAATACAAATTTGTAACATGCAATTGCATGTAGCCTCCCCTCCTTAAAAAAATGCAATTAAAAAAAAAAAGTTTTTACTTGCCAATTACTTGGAAGACGCTCTGTGTAGGGTATATAGGTTGCTTTTCTACTCCCAATAAGACATAGCAGAAGTGAATGTTAGAAGATGACATCACATGGAAAGGGTCTAGCCCCCCCCCCCCCCCCTGAAAAAAAATGGCTCTTCAAGACCCCCTAACAAAATATTGGCTCTTCTAGCCCCCCAAAAATATTGCAAGGCTCTAGAACCGCGCCTGGGTTTAACCCCCCGAATTGTTCACTTTATTTCTTCTTGTACATTTTTTTTTATATAAAACTGTTATATAATAATAGGTGAAAAATGATGGTCAATAAATATTGACAGTTTGAGCCTACCACAAAGTTCCTTTTTTGTATTATAATGTAGCTTATTATGAATAACCTAAAATCCTTTTGCTAAAAAGATTTACATACAAAACAGTTCACAGATTTCGATAAAATATTAAAGGTTTTTTTTTAACACAGAATTCTTGGTGTAAAAGGCCGACCTTTAAAGGTAATATCATACATTGGATTTTATCAAAGAAATACAGATTGTTGGGCAAAAATATCAAGATAAATACAGTAACAGTCATCTGTGAAATTCCCAGTCCAATGCGGTGCCCACTTTTTGAGAAAAAAAAAACAGTGAAAACGGCCACAGTATTTCTTAAGTGTTTTCTCTTTTATTTTTTATCTTTTGAAAGATCAAAAGGATTTTCGGTCCTTGTTTTACTAATTTCTGGATAAATGCACCGTTTCAGGCGGACAGATTTTCACAGTATGTTTCTACCAGCACCATCTTTATACCCTGTAAGTTATATGTAAATCTGAACATCTCTGATTTAGTTTCTTACCAAAGTATGATACTACCTTTAAGCAGGTTATTTAGATATGGTGTCCACTGTAACTTGAAAGAGGTTAGCCTCCTGAATTATTTGGAAATTTTGTGTAAAAAAAGAAATCTCTTTTCCTTGCTCATTAAAATTTTGAACCAAAACTGTGTAAAATTCTAAAAAATTTGTATGTGAAGTGGAGCATTTCTGTTTTTCTTTTTCTTCATTTCAGTATAGTATAATTTTTGAATTGTTGTTTTTGCTAGTAGGGAATGATGATGATAATAAATTGTATATTATTGGAACTTACTAATTCAAAGTGTGTTGAATTTTGTCATTTTGTAGCAGAACTTGTGTGAAAAAAAACCTGAATATGTAGAACCCCTGAATATGATAAACACCGAAAAGCAAATGAAAACATTTGTTGAATGTAAAAGAAAGAAACAAACAGAACAAAGTACCACTAATACAAACTGCTGTAAACTTTTCGTCAGACAAAATAATGACCTGAAATAAACCCCTCAAAAAAAGTTCTGCCACTCATGTTTTGAGGGATGATATCTTTTTTGTTACTGATCTATGAACGGTGAAACTGGTATCATTGGAAAGCTTCATTATTCCTCTTTACAATGATGTGCAATTTGTTGTGATTATGTAATCACGGAATGTGCATTTCTCTTGAATAAACGGCAAAGTCAGAAGTGAAATGTGGCAAAATGCAAAGGAGAAAACAACATGTTTGGACTGTGCTTTCACGCATCAGCGCATCAACACCATTCATCAAACTCGGTCCATCCTCGAAACGATTGAGAATTAACTACTGAAAACATTGACTTTTGCAACATTTCATTTTGGACATTGTTGCATATTTATCATTCCCCGATTACATCAGCATAACAAATGACACAACATTGTCAAGAGGAATAATGAAGCTTTCCAATGATACCAGTTTCACCGTTCATAGATCAGTAACAAAAAAGAAAATCATCCCTCAAATTTGAGTTGCAGAACTTTTTTGAGGTGTTTGGAATTTGGAGGGCCTGATGCAGCTTCGATCCTAGCAGGATCTTTCTCAAAGGCTTCTTTACAAGAACATGCAAGTAAAGGTGCTTGGTGATTTTGGCTGCAGCTCTATAAAATTGGCCCCAGATACCCAACCAAAACAACCATTCTATAGAGAAAAAAAATTAGGATTGACATAAAAAAAATTAAAATCTCTAGACCTGTATGTTCAAGATATATATTTTTTTAATTCGTCATCACCATCAGAGTAGATGGGCAGGACACATAATACTACATGAACAAGAATGACAGACAATAGATGGAACACAAGAACTACGGAATGGTAAAACAAAACAGGAGAAAGAAGGGGCGGGGCCGACCCAAACAAAGATGGATGCTGCAATCCGAGCAGGATCTTTCTCAAAGGCTAAATGACAAGAACATACAAGTAAAGATACACCAAATGGAAGAGAGGATCGGAATAAAGAGGGAGGTCAGAGTGACCAGGGAGGACTGTGTAATCATTATCATTACGGGTTTAATTTCTAGCATGCAATTAAGGCTTGCCTTTTTTACTTAATGTTATGCTTAATGATGTTTTCTATAACTTTATGTATTATTAATTGTTCTTTTTTTATATATTTTACTGTAATTTCATATAATTCTTTATTGTGTAATTATTATTATTATAATTTTATGTTTGAATTGTACAGCGCTGCTGAATATTTATTATAGAAATGGCGCTTTAGAAAAGTAATAAATGTTAAATGTTAGGCAGTGGAAAGTGTGGTCAGGGACAGTGAGTGTGGAGTATAGGCTCTCACTGTCAAAGGTGGACAATAAATAATTGGTGAACTTGCTTGCACGCTGTAAGGAAGATACAGAGATGAAAATGGTAAATAAAGGGTATAGGAAGAAGATTAAAGAAGATTGAGAAGTATGAAAACATGGACTATGATTATTTATTTATTTCTTATTACGAAACCTAGGATTCCTCAAAAGCACCCAAGGCACTGTATCTCGAAAGCCTGATGAAACCTTTTTATGGAAAGATGATGAGAAGAAGATACAGTTTCAGAGGTGGGAGGAAAACCCCAGAGTAATAATTATTCTAAGTAAAACCCACAAGATCAGGTAGGGACTGAAAACCCAATTCACTTGTGGACCAAGCCGGACTCGAACCCAGGCCTCCAGCTCCAGAGGTGAAAGGCGAGAAAAAAACCGCCACACCAGCCTGACTGCAGCCTAACTTGGGGGCAATTTCACGGCCCTTCTTAGCACAAAAATTTGCTAAGTATGACATTTCTGTCTTAATAAAAACAGGGTTAACAGCCAAATTTCCATGCGTTGTGTATCGCTTGTGATTATTCTTTGACTATTGTTCGCTGACCATTGATATCAAAATAATGGAAAATTGTTTTATTGGGTAAGACATTTTTGTGCTAAGCAATTTTTGGTGCTTGGCAGTTTTTCAGGACACAGAAGGGGAAGGGTTTAGAAAAGTAGGGATGATAAATTTGATGAAGTTACTTGCACAAATAAAATTTAAACAAAATGTATTCTGTTTGTATTTTAAAGTACACAAGTTGTACAATAAAGTTTGCAGTTGAAAAAATAAAACCATTATTTTTTTATTGGGCCCAAATTAGTAGCAGTGCGCCCTCTATAATTTCCTCCTCACGTTGCTAAATTCGCCAGGTACCAGCGATTAGATAGACGTGGACAACATTCACGTGAGATTCCCAACGTGACGCATGTGATGTACACAAAACACAACACACATTTCATTTCCAATGTATACCGTGTGAGCGCGAAATGGTACAACATCCTTGAAATTATGAAGACGAAATTCCCCGAAATGTGCCCAAGCTACCCTCAGTTTCACCTCAGCTTTTAGTGGAAGACAGACGAAACCACGAACCATCGATGGAGTAAGGGAAGGAATTATCGTTTGCGAAGGAAATATTACTAGGAAGGAACCAAACACAAAATGGCTGGTCCATCGAATATGTCGAAAGTGAAGGTGGCCGTACGGGTACGGCCCACCAATAGACGGGGTAAGTCTACCGTGCACGCGGTGAATTTTACGGTAGGGGTATCCTTTGTGGACTCGGTGGCAAGCCGATCATGTTTTCAGGCACTAAATGCTGAATTTTGTCTGTAATTGCTTCCGGTTTTCTTATTATTAACAAGATATTTACACAAGGTTATTGGAATTATGAAGTAATTTGATTGAAAAGGACCGGAAAGGGTTAAATTAGGGCATTTATTACCGAGGCTTCTGTTCTGAATTGGCAGTGTTTTGAAATTTTACACGGTGTTTTGGCTGCATGATTTATCACACTGTTTTAGTTTGGGAAAGAATTTTGCAGATTTGCCTACTTTTTGGTTGTGTGCAACATGTGCAATGTCTGTATAAAAAGTGTACATTAGATTTAGAACAATTATTTTTGTTACAAAAGCAGATTTAAAAGCAGGATTTAACCTCATTTCCCACTATCAATAAACTGTGTGCACAAACCTTTTGGTTTTTTTGTTGGAAAATGCCTTTTTTAATTTTCTCAGTCTATTTAATATTATAATATTAAGAAATTTATCATATTCATCATAATTTCTCATTTATTGGATGATAAGTTATTCAAAGGAAATTAAGTAAAATATGACCAAATTCAAAATATTGTTCAGTTCTGCATTGATGAATTATAAAATAGGCCTAAGCCCACATAAATATAATTTTTCAAAGTACCGGGTACGCTATCCTGATGCCAGATGGATTTGCTCAACATGATTATTATAATAAATTAAAAGCAAAGCCTAGTTTTAATTTGGCCCCCTTCTGAAAAAATGGTGGTGACCTTCTGAAGAATTCTTCCAATAGGCTTAAAAAAATAATCATTGACTTTGAGAAACAGTTTCCATTTTGTCATAACGTAGGCCTAGGCCTACTTAGAATTTTTATTTTGTACTTGAATCTCCATAAATATGTTTCATTCGTGCACATTTCTGTTGGGTGCCCACATGTACATGCATAAACCTGTACAGTACATATATAGGCCTACATCATAAATGTAAATGTACATAGTCGTATGTATTGTAGGCCTACATGAATCCATTTTCAAATTTAGTGTGTGTTTTGTGTGATTTCACTCTGAAAATATCCCATTTAATTACATTTTTTAAATGCCATACTGAAAAATGTTAATTTTGCGCTCGCCACTTGGAATGTCCAATTTTCTGCCCGCAATTTAGATTGATGTTATAATGCATGCATTTAATCATATGGCCCGCTTGCATCTCATGTGGATGTCAGATGTGGTTAGTCACCGAAGATTAACATAAAAGGTTGTTGAAAGTGCCAGAGGAAATATAAAGATTCTAATATGAGACCAATTTCATAGAGCTGGTTCCTTGGTCAAACTGGATTGCCAACCAAAATATTTCAATGTGATGTTTACTGTTTTTGACTTACATGTAAGTGTTCGGCCATTGTTTGCTGAGCATAACATTCACAAGGAGTTTTGGCTGGCATAGGCCTACTGATTGTACTCAAGGTTTTTGTTGCTTGGTACTTTTGGTTGCAGCTCTATGAAATTGCCCCCAGATACCCAACCAAAATAACCATTCTATAGAAAAACCAAATAAACAATTAAGAGACACTAAAAATAGATCACTAAGTACAAGATAAATTTTCTGTTTAATTTGTAAACACTATGGAGTAAAAATGGGCAGGACACGTAATACTACATAAACAAGAATGACAGACAATAGATTGAACAAAAGAACCACGGAATGGCAAAACAAAACAGGAGAAAGAAGGGGGCGGGGAGGGGGCGGGGCTGACCCAAACAAAGATGGAAAAATGATAGTATTATATGTACATATACATGTACATGCTTACACAGTTACACTATGGAATAGAAATGGGTGGGACACATACAGTGTGTACAGTGTGTATACTGTAGAAAGAGTGAGAGGCCACAAGAACCACAGAAAGGCAACCAAGAACAAGAGAAAAAGAAATCCAAGGGCAGACCTATTGTAACCACAAAAACAAAAATGAAGTAATGACAATGTACATGTACTGTACATACATGTACATGTAACATACATGTTAGACCTTGATTTTTAAGGAGATTAAGGAGAGTGAGAGTGATCACTCTCCTCCGCTCTCCTATTAAGTAATGTTTTCCAAGGAGAGTGAAAAAAAGAGCTCCTTAACAATTTAAGGAGAGCTGCCTTTTTCCAAACATCACATACATTTTTCCAAAAGTTTATGGAAAAAATTTAATATTTTTCAACAGGACAAGCAAATTTGTGTGTGTCCTCTTTTTCTGACACTAGTGGGGCTGGGCACATGCGAATACTTGGTTTAGCAAGAGCAACATTCTGTGTTTATTCTTTAGTATGAGTAGGCCATGTGTTGCTTTAAAGAGATGGAATTGCAGCTCAAACTTGACTTTTGTTAGCGAGAGCAAATCACTCTCCTAAATTCTCTACGTTGATATAAGGTGAGCGATTTGCAGCTTTCCTCATTTTTATTAAAATGAAGGTCTGACATGCACGACCATGCCTGTACTGTACATTTGGAGCCACCAACACTGTCACAGTGTGCATAATTACAGTGTGTTTTTAGTTATTTTTTTTCTTTGGGGAGATTTATTACCCTTCACCGACCTAGATGATCATTACACTGGTTAGTCACATGGTTAATCACATGGTTTGTTAACACTAACAGCATTAACTACAATGTTGGGGGGGGGGACGTGGACAATATTTGAAAAACTTAGAAAGGTCTGACACTGCAGCTAGGGTTACATCCCTGCAGTCGTGATGGATCATGACACCTTAGATGAGGGTGAGATGAAAGACAAGTCTCATCTGTAAGACTGGGGAATGGGAACAAGGAAGGTCACCCGCGTCATATCCTGGCATCTTCTCACTAATGAGTCTGTGTCTGAATTAACCTGGTTACGGCTTGAGGTTTCTACTGTAACAACCGCAGCGGCTTCTCATAGACTTGTGTGTGATTTGAAGCCGTAGCCAGAATTTGCGGCAGCTGCTTCTCATAGACTAGTGTGTGATTTGAAGCCGTAGCCAGAATTTGCGGCAGCGGCTTGTCATAGACTAGTGTGTGATTTCAAGCCGTAGCCAGAATTTGGCCTAGAATACTGCACTACAAGTCAATAGGCACTATACTCTGGTGACTGTAGCAGGATAATATTACACTTACAATGATTCCCTCTGCATGGATAGTGGTGAGGATCCAACACAATACAATCTGTCCACTGGCTAGACCTGTGTACATTGATCGAACCTCAGCACAGGGCTAACATGCCTAGCGGGTATGCCATCTGCACTAGTAAGCAGTAGGTCGTGGGTTTGAATCCCACCTGAGCCAGCGCATGATTTTTTTCATGTTTGCTCAATATGCTCTTAGTGAAGTGTTTAAATCTATGTCGTTGAAGGGCAGTAAATTGTTTGCATTTAAAACAAAACGTGATAATAAAATCAAGAAAAAAGTAAACAATTAAGATAGATGAAATTAAAAAAAAAGAATAAATGAAGTAAATGAAATTGAAAAACTGAGCAAAGAAAAAGTTTACTGGAGCAGGACTCGATCTAGCGACTCTCGGAATACCGTTCGGGGGTCGTTTAAAAAAAGTTGAATCCCGCTTTTTCTTTGTTTCAATGATTTAGAATAATTCCAGTCAGTTTCCCTTGTGGTTATTTGAAGAAATAAAGTGAACTTGTATGAAGTTTAGGCCTATAATAAAACTATTCAAAGTGAATGAAATGTACACGAAATAAAGAGATTAATTGTATTAATGAATCCAGAAAATATGGAAAAACGCGAAAGCAAACACATGTATTTAAAAGTTAAAAAGAAAACACAACTTAGCTAAGAAGAAAAAAAAACTGCTAACAATCACTGTTCAATGCCGTGCGTCATTGTTAACAGCCTCTCACTTTTTTGTTTATTGCTCCAACATTTTTTCTTACAGAGTTAGAGCTGGGAACAAAATGCTGTGTAGATATGGATGAACACCAGACAATCCTACTGCCAGTATCCTCCAAGGCATCGGACAGGTATGTTTAATTTGTTTGTATACAAATAAATTCACTCCAATTCAATTTCAATGGGAGACTTTTGGAGAGTCGGTCTTGAGTCAACAGCGCATGCGCAAACCATGCTTGCGCAATTGTGAGCATGCGCGCGTTGTACATGTATTGCGCATGCTCTGTTGACTTGAAGACCGGTAACTCCAAAGTCTCCCATTCCATACTTTCAATGGTTAAGGCGACTCGTCATGTTTTTCAATAATGAGTGTATTATGGAATTCATTTTAATACCTGGTTTGAAAGGCTGCTGGGGCAGGATTCGAACCAGTTTGATTCCATCCGCCCACTTCAGATCTGTGTCCTTGTGATGCTTATTTCCTTTTAAAACCTGGTTTGAAACGCTGCTCGGGCAGGATTCGAACCAGTCCGATTCCATCCACCCACCTCCTACATGTAAGTCATGTTTATATGGAGTTCCCTGTAAAACCTGGTTTGAAAGACTGCTCCGGCAGGATTCGAACCAGTCTGATTCCTCAGACTTGCCTCAGTGAAAGTAGGGTACAACAGAAAGGGGATCTTTAACATAGATTTTATAATAAAGCATTGTAAGTTTAGGAAAATATTCAGTACCTTTAACGGAATTATTCATGATAATGTATAGCCTGTACAGGTCTGTACTGTATGACTGTACATAGTATGCTGTGTGCAAAGTGTACAGTAATTCCATAGTGCACATGTCACAATTCGTCCATATGTTTTGTTGTTAAAATAAATTAACCTTTTGGATATATATGATCAACTCACAGGAATCTACCTTTCTAAAACAACAAACAAAAACAAACAAACAAAACAAACAAAACAAAACAAGATGAATTCAAATACATTGTAAATTGAAAGACTAAAACAAATTAATTAAATTATTACCAAATTGTCTCATGTGTGCGAGTTTAAGTTGTGTGCATATTTCATGTACATGTATTTAAAGAACAATCGTTTAAAATCGTTTCTATAAAAAAAGAATGTTTTGTATTATTTAAGTTTTCTTAGTATCTCAGTAATACTGTACTTATAGGCCTACACATAATGTACACTGTATATGAACAATACATGTATGGAAGAAATGTTCGTGATCAAAGTCCATAATTTATCAATTAAACAGATTAAAAGATATTTTCTCATTATCATAAAACAACACCCTTTGGATCTTTGTTTTCAACCTGTACTTGCCCTTCTAATACCCCGGCATTTGCATATTAATGATTAAAAAAAATTCCATTTTATTCCATTGTGATAGGCTCATATTCAATTGTATTTTAACAATCCATATTTTGTGACTCAGTACAAAATTCAATAAACTCACACATAGTGTACACGATGCGTTTACAGGCCGGGTTTCGTGTACGCATTCCAAGTTGGTTTTTCATTCCACTGAAAAAATGGATACAGATTTCAAATTGATTGTCTTTTGTTTTGTTTTTCTATCCTGTAATTTGTTCAGTTATCATTATTAATTAATATTTAACTACATAGTGCATGCTTAATAATTAATGGTTTCCCTGTTGAATACAATTTATTGGAGTACTGTAAGTTTTTACCAGTACTGTTCAAACAGTTCTATGTGTGCATTGTGTGTGTATCTAGGTGATTTCTGCATGTTCTGATATTTCATATATTGACAGTGGATTAGAATTGGACATTTTGTTATTAATTAATTCATTCAATAGAATATTGAATTGAGATTGTTCTGTGTGTACACAGGGCTCGAAATAATAAGACCATGGACAGAGTCTAGTGATTTCAGTGTCGGTCTTGTAAAGTGTGTACCGCACTAGTCCGGCTGTCTAGTGATTTTGGTTTCCTTGCATAAATACTGCTCCGCGCTCATGACGTCACATTCAGAAGTTCGGACAAACAAGTCGCACGTGGCGCCATTATTACCTTACACGTAAACGTTGTGATATTTGTCCGAACATCCGGGTAACTATAGCTGTCGATATAAAGGGCATATTTTATAAATAGCTCGATTGCAGAGCCCTATTAAAATGCTGCCTAAATTGATGATTTTTGACACAATATTGCATGCAATTTATACTGTTTGGCTATGTTCATGAATGCCATGCAGGTTTTTTTTTCACGAAATTGGAGCCCCGGTGCATGTACTGCACATGCTGTACAGTACAGGGGCCAATTTCATAGAGCTGCTTAAGCAGAGAATTTGCTTACCGGTAAGCATGAAAAGTCTTCCTTGATCAAACAGCATTACCAAACAAATCTTCATGCGACTTGTATTTGGCCATTGTTTGCTGAGCATAACATTCACAAGGAGCTTTGGCTGGCATACTGATTTTATTCACCAAGGTTTATGGTGCTTAAGCACATTTTGGTGCTTAAGCAGCTCTATGAAATTGGCCCCTGGTCTTTACCATATAATATGCTGCTATAATGAAATCCTGCTATATTGAACATTTGGCAGTACCAAACATCATCCTTGGCTCCCAGATTTTGGGTACAAAACACACAGAATACCAAAGCGTCTGCGATGTAATAAACAATATCTGTGGATTCGGTCGTGTTTGATATATAAAAAACAGCTGCTTTCCACTGTACACAAATGACATGCGTGTAACTGTAATGTGCGCATTATATGTTCAGTATGTGATATGTGTACACGTACAATAATGTACATTAGTATGTGTACATTGCATCATGCTGTGTATAATTCTGGCTCCTTTACATTTTAAATACTGTCAAACATGTTAAATACTGTCAAACATGTAGGCCTATGTATACATGTACATTATTTGATGATGATCGCTTCTCCTGTCTATCATCATGTTCTATCACTGTACATATTAATATGCCCACATGTGATGTACACATACTATGCACTGTACAATACAGTCAGATGAATTTTCTAATTCAACCACGGATTCTTTGGGGACACCAGGGGCCGAGTTCACTAACGCTTTGCGATCATCGCTACAGCCCAAACCTATCGCTAAACGGTATCGATACATTTTCCGTTTAGCGATGGATTTGGGCTTTAGCGATGACCGCAAAGCGTTAGTGAAATCGGTCCCAGGTACAATAGCTTTAATACTACATTTCTTGTTATCAAACATTTGGACTGGACTTTGCTACACTTTGGCCTTACACAGTGTGTTATCAAGCTGAATGTTTACAGTGCTTGGGACACTGCTTGCAATGTAGGACCTACATTTAAATTTATGTAATGTTCAGCATAAAACATTTTCCATTACCTGGGACTTACAGATCTGAACGAAACAAACTAGACTCGCGCGTGAGGTGCGCGGAGGAAAAAATTTAAATTATTAGTAGCTAGGGAGCGGGTGGCTAGCGCGCATTAGCGCGCGGGCTTTATTTTCTTTATAAAAAGCGGCCGAAATACTTCACACACAGGGCAGTCCCACGCACCTAGCGCGCAGGCTTTATTTTCTTTATAAAAGCGGCCGCAATACTTAACACACAGGGCAGTCCCACGCACTCCACGCACCTAGCGCGCGGGCTTTATTTTCTTTATAAAAAGCGGCCGAAATACTTAACACACAGGGCAGTCCCACGCACTCCACGCACCTAGCGCGCGGGCTTTATTTTCTTTATAAAAAGCGGCCGCAATACTTCACACACACAGAGCAGTCCCACGCACTCCACGCACCTAGCGCGCGGGCTTTATTTTCTTTATAAAAAGCGGCCGCAATACTTCACTTGTTGGATCGACGAACCAATCAACACCAGCGGAATGGATTGAGCTTTCTGTCTTCTACATGTTGGTCGGCCAATAGGCGACCTGTATAATCAGGACAACGACGTGCTTGGAGCGGCATCACAAAGGATTTCTTGAAGCTGCTCGAAACATTGCGACAGTAGTCACGCCCATTCAGACCGTGTTTTTCTCCCAGGCTAGTTTTATTTCAACTTTTCTCCCCGACTATAGTTTTATTTCAACTTTTCTCCCAGACTATAGTTTTATTTCAACTTTTCTCCCAGACTATAATTTTATATTAACTTTTCTCCCAGACTATAGTTTTATTACAACTTTCAGTCTGCCGGAGAGAAGCTCCAGGATCTGAGGAAGCATTTATTTCGATCGTTTATTTCAGATGAATGTAGTAGAATAACTAATTCTTAAAGTTTTCATATTCTCTATTTAAATTTTGGTTTGTAAAATTTGTTGACTATGCAATGTCCCGACTCCCGTCGTCATCAACCAAAAGGACAAACGATCATTACTATATTATGAAATAATAAACTTCATGGACCTCGTGGTTATTAGATGCGGCACATATGCCTTTTCACACGACATTGAAAATCTCTCAACCATTGAGAAATTCTCTCATGGGTCTTGACTCTGGACTTCGGTCAAAATCTCTCAAGAACTCACCGGGGTTCGGCGCAACGCTGGCACGCCTGTCTGGCATTCCAAACTCTTTATTTCAGATCGAGCCTCGGGCTTATTTCAGTTTTTTGTTACACGATTACTATAGCAACACTGTTTCTAAGATACTGGAGCGTACCATGCCAGTCAAGAGCGCCAAGGCCAACGAAAGATGAATATATCAATTTATGACTGGTCGTATCTGATCCGCCCTTGTTGGATTGACGAACCAATCAACACCAGCGGAATGGATTGAGCTTTCAGTCATAATAATAGGCCTACATGTTGGTCGGCCAATAGGCGACCTGTATAATCACGACAACAACATGCTTGGAGCGGCATCACAGAGGATTTCTTGTAGCTGCACGAAACATTCCGGCAGTAATCACGCCCAGTCAACCGTGTTTTTCTCACAGGCTAGTTTTATTTTATCTTTTCTCCCCGACTTTAGTTTTATTTTAACTTTTCTCCCCGACTATAGTTTTATTTCAACTTTTCTCCCCGACTATAGTTTTATTTTAACTTTTCTCCCAGACTGTAGTTTTATTTAAACTTTTCTCCCAGACTATAGTTTTATTTTAACTGTTCTCCCAGACTATAGTTTTATTTTAACTTTTCTCCCAGACTATAGTTTTATTTTAACTTTTCTCCCAGACTTGTTTTATTTTAACTTTTCTCCCAGACTATAGTTTTATTTCAACTTTTCTCCCAGACTATAGTTTTCTTTCAATCTTTCTCCCAGACTATAGTTTTATTTCAACTTTTCTCCCCGACTATGTTTTATTTCAACATTTCTCCAAGACTATAGTTTAATTTCAACTTTTCTCCCAGACTACAGTTTTATTTTAACTTTTCTCCCAGACTATAGTTTTATTTCAACTTTTCTCCCCGACTATAGTTTTATTTTAACTTTTCTCCCAGACTGTAGTTTTATTTCATCTTTTCTCCCAGACTTTATTTTTATTTCAACTTTTCTCCAAGACTATAGTTTAATTTCAACTTTTCTCCCAGACTACAGTTTTATTTTAACTTTTCTCCCAAACTATAGTTTTATTTCAACTTTTCTCCCAGACTATAGTTTTATTTTAACTGTTCTCCCAGACTATAGTTTTATTTTAACTTTTCTCCCAGACTATAGTTTTATTTTAACTTTTCTCCCAGACTAGTTTTATTTAAACTTTTCTCCCAGACTACAGTTTTATTTCAACTTTTCTCCAAGACTACAGTTTTATTTGAACTTTTCTCCCAGACTATAGTTTTATTTCAACTTTTCTCCCAGACTGTAGTTTTATTTAAACTTTTCTCCCAGACTACAGTTTTATTTCAACTTTTCTCCAAGACTATAGTTTTATTTCAACTTTTCTCCCAGACTAGTTTTATTTTAACGTTTCTCCCAGACTACAGTTTTATTTCAACTTTTCTCCAAGACTATAGTGTTATTTCAACTTTTCTCCCAGACTATAGTTTTATTTCAACTTTTCTCCAAGATTTTAGTTTTATTTGAACTTTTCTCCCAGACTACAGTTTTATTTGAACTTTTCTCCCAGACTATGGTTTTATTTCAACTTTTCTCCCAGACTGTAGTTTTATTTTAACTTTTCTCCCAGACTGTAGTTTTATTTTCACTTTTCTCCAAGACTATAGTTTTATATAAACTTTTCTCCAAGACTAGTTTTATATAAACTTTTCTCCCAGACTATGATTTTATTACAACTTTTCTCCCAGACTGTATTTTTATTTCAACTTTTCTCCCAGACTGTAGTTTTATTTTCACTTTTCTCCCAGACTAAAATTTTATTGCCACTTTTCTCTCAGACTATAGTTTTATTTCAACTTTTCTCCCAGACTATAATTGTATTGCAACTTTTCTCCCAGATTATAGTTTTATTACAACTTTCAGTCTGTCGGAGAGAAGCTCCAGGAACTCAGGAAGCATGAATGTCGTAGAATAACTAAGGTTTAATATTCTCTATTTAAATTTTGGTTTGTAAAATGTGTTGACTTTGCAATGTCCCGTCGTCATCAACCAAAAGGACAAGACGATCATTACTATTATGAAATAGTAAACTTCACCTCGTGGTTATAAAGATGCGGCACATAGCACTTTTCACATGAAATGCACATCGGCTGTGTTATCTTTAGTTGGGAGAATTGAGATTTTGAGAATTGAGAATTAAGATTCCCATATACATGTAATAGATTTATCCGCGGAGGAGATATATAATAATAATGCAAACAATTTATTACCCTTCAACCACGCTGATAAGCACTTCACTAAGTGCCTTTGAGCACATTTTTATGAAAAAAGCATGCGCTAGCTCAGGTGGGATTCAAACTCACGACCTCCTGCTTACTAGTACACATGTACAGTGCAGATGCCATACCTGCTAGGCACCAAGCTAGCTGGGGGTCAGTAGAGTGAATCGCAGAGTGGTGCTTTGTTATATTTTACGTGTGCAAAGGCACTCAATGAACTTATTGAAGTGCTTATCATTATCAACGTGGTTTAAGAGCAATGTTGTATGCATTTATATTCCCATACATGTGCAACGTGTACTCAGTATGCAGTAGCATAGTCAAAGGCGCCTGAATAAAAAATAGGTCAGCGCGTATTCACGCACAACGCGCTTCTTGGCCAGGTTCAGACCGTACCCTACATACAATGTTCATGTTTTATATTGAAATTAGGGTTAGGTTAATTTGTAGTACACGGTTTAAGGCCTAATGGTGAAATACGCGCAGTATAGTAGTTCACACACGACGCGCTAGCGCTGTATACACTAGCATCAGACAAGGTAGGCCAGGGCCGGCTGGCAGTAGGGGCCTAGCCTACGGCACACAAAATGTAGGCCTAAATATCATGACACAAAGTGCCTCGTGTACGTTTCATTTAATTAACTCAAATCCCGTTTTTATTCGGGAAATCAAATCAAATGTTTGCTAAAACTTGCTTTATTCTCTCTCTTGTCTCTTGAAGTCACGGTCCATTCATGGATTTACGTCCCAGATTTCGTAAATCCTTTTTAATTTTAGGGTAGCAGCGGCCTATGTATGTATCAAATACTTTGGGTAACAAATAATACGCTGAATTTCAACAAGACTATATTAATCATTATGGATCTTTCAACTTGTATATAAACGACCGAGGAAAACATACCCATTAATTCTACGCCAAGATTCTCTCTAAATAAGAACAATTGCTTGTTAATCAATTATTTTTTGATACATGTAGTGATTGGATAAAGTAAAATTCGAACGATTATGTTGTGTTGTGTTCCCCCTTATTGTACTAATTACGATCACAGTTAAGGAGTACTTGAGTCAAGATGATTCACCCTGCCTGATACATGTTTAAAAAATAATGCTATCCAACACAAGTAAGCTTATTCTTGTATGAATTTTCTATGATTGTCAAGTCTGACACACATACCAGAAAACTGCTACAATGTAATACATTTTAGGGCAGGAGAGCAGCTGGTTCTCCAAAAACAATATAATATAATGTCCACGCGGCTAGCGCGCGGGCGAGTTGTCAGGCCTACTTACTGGTGTAGCCTTCATTCAAGACGCGATAGTGAACAAAATGTCTCGCTTACACAAGAAGTGGGTTGTCATCGGCCCGTTGGCTGTTTTGCTTTTCACCACGCTGAAGAAAAGTGACAAACTCATGACCTTATTCCAATCCCCGATTAATAAGTAATATTAATTAATTCATGTGGGATAGACGTTTAAAACATGACGAGACAATTCTCATACACAAAAAAAAAAAAAAGTGAGTCACCGTATAACATTGACAGTCATTATTTTGGAGAAACTATACCACCGGTTCTTCTCATAAACACACTCTCACAAAAGAGGTTACATGGCGTCTCCGCAAACCTTCCTTATTTTACTCCCAACTCTGCTTGGAGTTCTACTTCTTATATTGTTTCATTCAGATTTTAAACAATATTCAATATGCCTCAGACCGAACCAGAGGCGTACAATTGGAACCTCCTTCCCTTTTATAGGACTGTAGTAATTAACATTTGGATAGGTCTGTTTCGATCCGCTTCTATTTTTATTGGTGGCTGTAATTGCCAACAATTTTGTCCATGTGCTTATAAGTTTTGGGTCATCGGCAATCCTTTTTCACGGCAATCCTTATGCTTAGAGGGAGTTAGAGCTGCAGTTTTGTAGTGTGCGAGCACAATATTCTTCATGCACTACATACGTAAGTGTAGGGTAGCCTACCCGTAGGCGCGGCCTATGCGCAAGGCCTGTGAACACCGGCCCGGCCAGCTAGCATGCAATGTACTTTACAGTGTACATTTGTGTACATGTTTATGGCGTATGTCGACATACTGTATCCATAGGACATGTACTGAACTTCCCTACAAAATAAATGTAATACTATGTTGTCGCGTCTGACCTCTGACCTGTGGCAAGCCGGTAATAAATGACACGGTGCGCTGACCTTTTTGTCAACTGCTGAGCTGAGCTAAATAAAGTATATGTACACGGTTTAATAAGTATCACTATCGGTTCATAATCATTAATACTTGTACACTGTATATGTACATGTACATACATGTACATTACGGTACATTTACAAATGAAGGGTATCCTATGGGTCATTAAGTAATGACATTTTCCGATTCACGAATAGGTGTATTTTCATTTGAGATCCAACAGAATAATTTGATATTGAAGTATTTACATGAAAAAGTGTGAACAAAAGACAAAAGAGAAATTGGAATTAAAATCGAATTGGGACAAAAACATGAATGTAACTAAATTTCGGTATGCATACTGAGCTTATCAATTCATTCATTTTGATATGGGACGTAAATCCATGAATGGACCGTGACTTCAAGAGAGAATAAAGCAAGTTTTAGCAAACATTTGATTTGATTTCCCGAATGGAAACGGGATTTGAGTTAAATAAATGAACCATACACGAGGCACTTTGTGTCATGATATTTAGGCCTACATTTTGTGTGCCGTAGGCTAGGCCCCTACTGCCAGCCGGCCCTGGCCTATCTTGTCTGATGCTATGTATACAGCGCTAGCGCGTCGTGTGTGTACTACTGCGCGTACTTCACCATTAGGCCTTAAACCGTGTACTACCGTAGAGCTATATTAAATTAACCTAACCCTAACCCTAATTTCAATATAAAACATGAACATTGTATGTAGGGTACGGTCTGAACCTGGCCAAGAAGCGCGTTGTGCGTGAATACGCGCTGACCTATTTTTTATTCAGGCGCCTTTGACTATGCTACTGCATACTGAGTACACGTTGTAGATGTACATGTACACTGTACATGTACATGATATGTATGTGTATCATAATATAAATGCATACAATATATTGCTCTTAAACCACGTTGATAATGATAAGCACTTCAATAAGTTCATTGCCTTTGAACACGTTAAAAAATCAAGCGCTATTTCAATTGAAATAACAAAGCACCACTCTGCGATTCACTTTACTGATCCCCAGCTAGCTTGGTGCCTAGCAGGTATGGCATCTGCACTGTACTAGTAAGCAAGAGGTCGTGAGTTCGAATCCCACCTTATTTATTATTTCTTTCTTTCTTTCTTATTTTTTTATTTTTGGTTTACCTGAGCTAGCGCATGCTTTTTTCATATGTGCTCAAAGGCACTTAGTGAAGTGCTTATCAGCGTGGTTGAAGGGTAATAAATTGTTTGCATTATTATATATCTCCTCCGCGGATAAATCTATCACATGTATATGGGAATCTTAATTCACAATTCTCAAAATCTCAATTCTCCCAACTAAAAATAACAAAGCCTGCATTTCATGTGAAAAGTCCTATGTGCCGCATCTTAGTAACCACAAGGTGAAGTTTACTATTTCATAATAGTAATGATCGTCTTGTCCTTTTGGTTGATGACGACGGGAGTCGGGACATTGCATGGTCAACAAATTTTACAAACCAAAATTTAAATAGAGATTATTAAAACTCAGTTATTCTACGACATTCATCTGTCCTAATAGGCGGGTGAAATAAACGATGTAAATAAATGCTTCCTGAGTTCCTGGAGCTTCTCTCCGGCAGACTGAAAGTGATATAATACTATAAAGTCTGGGAGAAAAGTTGCAATAAAATTATAGTCTGGGAGAAAAGTTGAAATAAAACTATATTCTTGGAGAAAAGTTAAAATAAAACTATATTCTGGGAGAACAGTGAAAATAAGACTATATTCTGGGAGAAAAGTTGAAATAAAAATAAAGTCTGGGAGAAAAGTTGAAATAAAACTATAGTCTGGGAGAAAAGTTGAAATAAAACTATAGTCTGGGAGAAAAGTTGAAATAAAACAAGTCTGGGAGAAAAGTTGAAATAAAACTATAGTCTGGGAGAAAAGTTGAAATAAAACAAGTCTGGGAGAAAAGTTAAAATAAAACTACAGTCTGGGAGAAAAGTTAAAATAAAACTATAGTCTGGGAGCAAGTTTAAATAAAACTAAAGTCTGGGAGAAAAGTTAAAATAAAACTATAGTCGGGGAGAAAAGTTAAAATAAAACTAGCCTGGGAGAAAAACACGGTCTGACTGGGCGTGACTACTGCCGCAATGTTTCGAGCAGCTACAAGAAATCCTTTGTGATTCCGCTCCAAGCATGTTGTTGTCGTGATTATACAGGTCGCCTATTGGCTGACCAACATGTAGGCCTATTATTATGACAGAAAGCTCAATCCATTCCGGTGGTGTTGATTGGTTCGTCAATCCAACAAGGGCGGAACAGACACGGCCAGTCATAAATTGATACATGTATATTCATCTTTCGTTGGCCTTGGCGCTCTTGACTGGCATGGTACGCTCCAGTATCTTAGAAACAGTGTTGCTATAGTAATAGTGTAACAAATAACTGAATGCCCGATGCTAGATCTAGCCCGATGCTAGATCTGAAATAAAGAGTTTGGAATGCCAGACAGGCGTGCCAGCGTCGCCCAGAACCCCGTGAATCCTTGACAGATTTTGACCGAAGTCCAGAGTCAAGACCCATGAGAGAATTTCTCAATGGTTGAGAGATTTTTAATGTCCTGTGAAAAGGCATTATGTGCCGCATCTTAATAACCACGAGTTGAAGTTTACTATTTCATCATAGTAATGATCGTTTTGTCCTTTAGGTTGATGACGACGGGACATTAAACCTTAGTTATTATTAGAGAATATAAAACCTTAGTTATTCTTCGACATTCATCCGTATAGGCGGGTGAAATAAACGATGTAAATGCTTCCTGAGTTCCTGGAGCTTCTCTCCGGCAGACTGAACGTTGCAATAAAATTATAGTCTGGGAGAAAAGTTGAAATAAAATTACAGTCTGGGAGAAAAGTTGAAATAAAACTTTAGTCTGGGAGAAAAGTTTAAATAAAACAAGTCTGGAGAAAAGTTAAAATAAAACACTATAGTCTGGGAGAAAAGTTGAAATAAAACAGGTCTGGAGAAAAGTTGAAATAAAAATATAGTCTGGGAGAAAAGTTGAAATAAGACAAGTCTGGAGAAAAGTTGAAATAAAACTATAGTCTGGGAGAAAAGTTAAAATAAAACTATAGTCCGGAGAAAAGTTGAAATAAAACTATAGTCTGGGAGAAAAGTTGAAATAAAACAAGTCTGGAGAAAAGTTGAAATAAAACTATAGTCTGGGAGAAAAGTTGAAATAAAACAGGTCTTGAGAAAAGTTGAAATAAAAATATAGTCTGGGAGAAAAGTTGAAATAAAACAAGTCTGGGAGAAAAGTTGAAATAAAACTATAGTCTGGGAGAAAAGTTGAAATAAAACAGGTCTGGAGAAAAGTTGAAATAAAACTATAGTCTGGGAGAAAAGTTGAAATAAAACAAGTCTGGGAGAAAAGTTGAAATAAAACTATATGGTCGGGGAGAAAATTTCAAATAAAACTAGCCTGGGAGAAAAACACGGTCTGACTGGGCGTGACTACTGCCGCAATGTTTCATGCAGCTACAAGAAATCCTTTGTGATGCCGCTCCAAGCATGTCGTTGTCCTGATTATACAGGTCGCCTATTGGCCGACCAACATGTAGAAGACAGAAAGCTCAATCCATTCCGCTGGTGTTGATTGGTTCGTCGATCCAACAAGGGCGGATCATATACGACCAGTCATAATATATTCATCTTGCGTTGGCCTTGGCGCTCTTGACTGGCATGGTACACTCCAGTATAAATAGGGGCTCCAACTCCGGAATTTTTCGTCGAGGTTTACTCCTGAAGCCTTTTCCAAGAATAGATGAATTGCCGCAAGACAGAAAGAAATCGACACCAATGAATCTGACACTGTTGTTTCATGCTTGCCCACGAAATTATGATTAAAGCGAATTTTTGGGTGACTTTAAGGGGCTGTCCCCTACAAACACACCACACGCGCAACTTAAGAAATCACTTTTTGCAGCCTTACACATCCTACACTTCAAACCTTTTGCACTCAAAATTATGGTTAAATCCTGCTGGACTAGACTCTCGCACTAATACTAATTTAAATTCGGACAGGTTAGTCAAATTTTCAATCCTCTTCGTCCCCAGTTTAAGAAAATCCAGCACGATATCTCAACTTCATTCATACCAGAATGTGGGTTTTATGGGGTTGGTTGGTGGAACCGGGAACCTTTTAAAAAAAGTGCCTATCGGCAAGCATCTAAGAAAATTCGGCAACCGATTAAAATAAAATTGAGAGGGCCGGTTTTACAAAGACTAGCCCATTCTTAAGAAGCAAAACCAACCGTATCGGTCTTCCTTTTCGTAATCAATTGGGTGGGGAAGTATCTGGGAAGATTGTGGATTGCCGGGAACAGCCGAGAATAAAATAGTTTTCTTTTGTACAGAAAATAATACCCATAACAAGCGGGGAGAATCCGCAGCTGTTCTTAGCTGCTTCGTGGAACAGGCACGGCATAGGCATTGCTGCCGGTTTTATAAAGAAAATAAAGCCCGCGCGCTAGGTGCGTGGAGTGCGTGGGGCTGCTCTGTGTGTGAAGTATTGCGGCCGCTTTTTATAAAGAGAATAAAGCCCGCGCGCTAGGTGCGTGGAGTGCGTGGGGCTGCTCTGTGTGATAAGTATTTCGGCCGCTTTTTATAAAGAAAATAAAGCCCGCGCGCTAGGTGCGTGGAGTGCGTGGGACTGCCCTGTGTGTTAAGTATTGCGGCCGCTTTTTATAAAGAAAATAAAGCCCGCGCGCTAATGCGCGCTAGCCACCCGCCCCCTAGCTACTAATAATTTAACTTTTTTCCTCCGCGCACCTCACGCGCGAGTCTAGTTTGTTTCGTTCAGATCTGTAGGAATGGCTGACTCCAAGCTCCTACATTATTAAACCATTATGAAGTAATACAACCAAGACCTTGCCTTGCATTCCCTACACTGTACACCATACCCTTGTAATGGCTTAGACCTCTTAATTACATTTAGAAAGAACAACTACAGACAATGGGAGACTTTGGAGTTTTGCAGGGCCCAATTTCATGGAATCCGTTACCGTTAGCAAAAATTCTTTGCTTACTGTAGCAGATGTTTGTTGGTTACGGTAAGCGTATTTCACGGAAGAAATTCCTTGTGCAGAATTTGTGCAGAATGCATACGACAGCGCGTTAGCTGAAAATGATCACGGTTACCCTAGAAATTCTTCGCTAACCGAAAGTTACTTACCGAAAGTTACTTTGCTTACGGATTCCATGAAATAGATTTCACGCGTAGCAATGCCCATAAGCACAAAAATAGACTGTGACGGATTCCATGAAATTGAGCCCCGGTCTTCAAGTCAACAGCGCACGCATGCGCAAAACAACGCGCATGCTCACAATTTGGTGCGCGTGCGCTGTTGACTTGAAGACCGGTTCTCCAAAGTCTCCCATTGATGAATGCCTGGAGCTAATTTCATAGAGTTACTTATTACAAAAAAAATGTTCTAACCGGTAAGCATGAAAAATCTTCCTTGATCAAATGGGATTGCCAACCAAATGTCCACCATATGATACTGCTTTCGACTTGTATAATTTGTCCAAATGTGTTTGCTAGGATAACAGTCACTTGTAAGGAGTTTTGGCTGGCATAGGCCTAGGCCTACTGATTGTATACGATGTATCAATGTTTTTGGTGCTTAAATAACTTTAGCTGCTAAGCAGCTCTATTGACTTGGCCCCTGGGCTGTCAGTAGGGATGTGGATGACTGATTGGACCATTAAGCACTTGACATCATGACACTGAGGGGGTTAAAGGTTGACAAGCTTCTGGTTTGTACAATGTTTGGTTTCTGTCAAGTGCACAATCTCTCCTCAATGCTTAAGTTGGGGGCGTGACCCTTTGTGTAGTGTGCAGAGGATCACCTTACTGTGGTACACACTGTACATGTACAAGTGCAACCTCTGCCTCAAGTTGAAGTGTTAGGGGTGTATTTTCCCTGGGAATGGGGTTTGCCTGGAATTGGTAATTTCTGGTGGGAAGTTTGGGTTTATTAATTGCATAGTACATACATGTACATGTAGACATTCATTAGGCCTAAATATAATGAAGAGGTTTATTTATCTAGATGTATTTATTTATTGTGTGTAAATATTACATAAATTGAGTGTACATAATATTTATTTATTTAGTTATTATTTTCTTTTCTTTAAATATCTGCCCTCTAATTGGCATTGTATTGCTGTTGGATGAGATTAATAAATTAATAGAAAATGTACATGTACAATAACTTATAAGTCATTGAAAAGTGCCAAATGAACAAAGCTACATGTAATTGACTATTGGGGACACCACCAATGTACATGTAGGGCTGGCCGGGATAGCTCAGTTGTTAGAGCGCCTGTACGGTATTCAGGAGGTCGCTAGTTCAAATCCCACTCCAGTCAATTTTTCTTTGTTCACCTTTCAATGACTAGTTAAAATTCAGTCAGTTTCCCTTATGGTTATTGATGATTATACACATACATTGTACATGTACGTGTACATTATACAGTAATGAACAATACATGTAGGCCCTACTGATAGCCATTGGTTTTTATGGAAGAGTTACATGTATAGGCCTGTGGGCCCTACATGTACGAATTTAGTAAACTTTTTGTATGGTCCTAAACCTTGCCCTGCATGTGAATGAACTTCCCAAACCTGTTAGAGTAATTATCCCGACTGGACCATTGTCATTTCTGCACTGGCCGTCATCGGTACTACCCCAAATTACAATGGATTTATAACTAGATCAGGAAGGAAACCGGCTACTGTACAGATTTCTGGACCCCGTGTGGTCCAATAAGTGCATTGTGTGTATGTACACAGTACCTGTATCTAGGCAGAAACCGGTACTTGGCAGAAACCGGTATCCTTGATTTGTCTGTCTGGGATAATAATGCATGATCCCATCATAAATCCCATTCTTCCTATCTAGGGGCATTTACGAAACAGAGGTTAAGGCTCAGGCTTAGGCTCAGGCTCAAGCTCTGATATAATGCTGAAAATATAGGTTGTGGATTTTCATTGAAACTGAAGCTCTGTTTTCCTTTTCAAACTAGAGAATGTACTTCAGTACCGCAGCCATAAGCCTCGATTTTGATACCCGTTATTTTAGAATGAATTCACGACATGGAGCCGAAGCCTGAGACGGAGCCTGAGCCTTTGTTGCACTGCTTCAAATGTAGGATGGATGCACCGTGAATAAGCTTAGCCTATTGGTACAGCTCTCCACAGTGATCAAATCTAGCCCCCTTAAATTTCTTTTATTGTCTGGAATTCTGTTTTGTTTCCATCAAAAGAGATCAGCCTCGTAGCTCTTTGATTGGTGGAATTATTTGGATGGAGACCACCAGACTAGACAATTTATTAAATCCACAGTAACAGCGTAGTCCAGCTCAATTTTTTAAAGAATTTAGTTCACTGATTTATCAGCTTTGAAAGGTTTATCAGGGAAGGTTCATGACAACGCCCCCCCCCTCCTTCCTCAACCCAGAGATCTGCAAATTTTCAGATTTTAATCTGAAATCAGATTTTTGTTTCTATTTTTTTACCCAATTATTCCGGTTTTTTTTCTCCCTTCAAATGTTCTGAATGGTACAATTTTATTTTCAAGTCTCCTTTGATGATATTCACTTATCTTCTGTGGTACTGCCTTGGATCGTGCTGTGTGTCTACACGAAGGAACATACTGTACATGTAAATGACTATTTAGCTATAACACAGTCATTTTCAGATATTTTTGTCTTTGGCCGTGTATTTGCATAGTCTATGTGATAGACGCATTTGCCGTACAGCGAGTGAGCATCTATCATGTGTGCAGATTTCCTGATTGATTATGCAAGCCAACCCAGCACTGACCACTCTAAGATTTGACCAATCAGGCGGCATTTACTGTCGTACCGTTTGGCGAGTGCGTCTATTTATACATAGATCCATGTACATATTGTAGCTGCTGCCGTGCAAATGCGCGAAATTGACCAATCAGCATCCTCCGTCACAATCATACATTGACGGAAATATTCTCAAAACAGATCTGATTAGCTGATATGTGCCGCGTTGTATAAAATTTGCATGTACGCATGTATCAGACGTTTCTATCAAGCCCTTTCAAGTGTGTCTGTAGCAAACATATTGCTTTAATTTTCTGAATAGGTTTTGTACATGTATATTCCAAGTTCTGGACAGAAATTTGTTTTATTTAATTTGGCCGATATGAATCATGAATGTATTGAATGACGCAATTGCATTGTGGTGCACGGTGAATGTGTTGTGCAGTGTGAACATCTGTGGATCATTCATTCTTTCACATGGTACATTGAGCCTATATACACTGTACAATGTACAGTAACCATGAGACATTGAGTATTTCACAGAAAACTCCATGAACCAAGTGTTCACTACACACGTACCTAATGTACATGATACACAGCAAGTGTTATTGAAGTATTTTTCATCCAATCCATAGAGGACCAGCTGTTTGGTGTAAAATAAATAGTCATTTTTGTATACATACTGTTCAGTACATTGTGCATGACAAACCATTTTGTAATTTGCACATATGTACACGTTAGTGTACATGTACAGTATACGTGTACATGTATTGTAGGCCTCCTATATTTTTGGTAGACAGTATTTGACTACAGTGGAACGCCGCTATAACAAATAGCGCTATATCAAACATTTGGCTATATGGAACATCATCCTTGGCTCCCAATTTTTATGTACAATGTATATTAGGCCTGCTGAACATTGTTTACTGTAACGAATGACCACTATAACGAACAATTTCTTTGCATCCCGGCGTGTTCGTTATTGTGGCGATCCACTGTACTTCTCTATGTACATGTACATGTACAGTATGTACTGTGTAGGTCTACATACAATGTGTACGATTATGTCCTATGCAGGGTACACTAAAATTGGATCTGGATCCGCAGGATCCGTCATAAACAAACAGGCCCTTTGTAAATAATAATAATAATAATCACATTTATAAAGCGCCTTTTACAAAATGATACAAGTTTTTGTCTCTTCCATCAAATTTCCACACATCTGATACTAATAACAGATGCCTACCGTGCCCCCTATTGTTTGTTTGTTTGTTTGTTTGTTTTATTTCCATTCATACTTCCAACATACAATGAATAAAGATTAATGATTAAAACAAGTGTATCAAAATAGAAAAAGCAGAACAATACAGCATGAATGGGGGTGGCATCCAGAGAAGGACTAGCCTTCTGTAGTGGAGCACCCGAGACTGCGGTCAAAGTAAACTACATGTATTTGGAATAATGCAAACAATAAGATCCCAGGTAGAGTTTATAAATGTAGTAAGTTCAAACATAAAGTGAGCACATACAAAAACATAAAAGTCGTATACATAAAGGAGAAAAAAATAGGGAAAAAAGGAATTAACGTCTTGCTGAATGTAGGCACGAGTAGCAGTTAAGATTTGTACAAACAAAATCATTGTACTTATTTAAATAGAATTCCTTGAGGTGTTTAACAAAAAGCTTTTTGGATGAACTGACCAGAAGAAGTCTAAGTTGATCAGGAAGACCATTAACAATTCGAGGCAAAATATTACGGTAATTAGCTGATGTTATGTCCAGTCTAAATGTACTACTACAATGAATACAATTACTTTGTCTTGTAGAATAATGGTACAAGTCCTGGTTTAGTGGGAAAAAAGACTGATGGCTTAAATTCTCAGGAAGTAGTTTATGAAAGTAATCGTAATAATGAGTAACAATGTGTACATTAAATACATCACCAAACTTAAGAATTCTAAATTTATTACAAAGTGGAGTGGTATGCGCATTGTATTTAGCATGACAGGCATTTCTTATACATTTCTTTTGTAGTGTTACAAGTCTGCATTGTGTGCATGCAGGAAGCACGTGTGTTAACAGAGGGATGTTGGTGTTTGGTTAAATGAAGCATTGATGATGAAATGTTTTAAATTCTTCATTTAAATTGGTAACTTTCGAGGCCTTTTTCACAGTTACCAAAAATCTGCAAGTTGCACACTGGTCCAACTCATAATGTGTAACTTGCTTGCCACACTACGGCCGCTGTGGACCCAGGCTCCTGACTCTTGTTGAAACTAAACCTTCTCGTGAGATGGGTTCTGAACAGTTGACCCGTAACTTGACCATATATGGAAAATTTGGACGTGTGAGTGTGACTGTGTCGGAGAGTGATGGTTTGAACACCTTGAAGTGCAATCCATTTAGTGTTAAGTGGTGTGAATGCAGAGCATGATTGACCCCTGTTGAAATTTGAAGAGTTTGTAACATGGGGTGGGGGTGGACATGTGTGAATCTTGACACTTGTAAAAAATACTGCAGTGTGAAAACGCATGACAAGTTGATACTTTACATACAGTACATGTAGGCCTACCTGTAGCCCATAGGCAGTAGAGCTGGGGATTTATCTCGAATAATTAATTGATTATTAATCATGTTGACATTTTTGTGATGATTACTCAATTAGTTCATTCTCAACTACTCGATTAATCGTAACGGCGCAATTAGTGCCTTTGAGTGGCGATCATTTCCATGAGCTAAGTTCTCAGTCACAAACCATGGTACATGTAATGTATAATACACCTGCTCTGGTGTATGAGCTACTAAACCTAAATCTAAACCGGCTAGTAAAATCTGAAGTGAGCTGGCTCGATGGGCTAGCCAGGAAAAAAAGTTAGCACAAGGCCTGCTTGGTGCTACATGTACATGTATTGAATACGGTAGGGCCTACTCAAGATGCTGTACAACTTTCTAATTCCTCTCAATCCTACATTTACTCCTTCTGTTGTCGATGTTCTAGTTTTACCTGCAGGCTTTTTTATGCACTTAGTAAATCAATGTGTACATGTATACATGACATGTACATTTACATGTACATGTACATGTACACTGTAGGCCTACATAATGTACACAGTACATGTACAGTGTATAGGCAAACCCATTTGCGAGACCCTTGGTGAAAACCTTGACTTTGGCGATGAACCGCTTTCAAATGTCACCATGGACTGTGCGATTTTTCCATCAGAAGTGACCTTTATCAAGGGTGGGCTAAAAAAAAGAAGTTAACACCGCCTTGCTGTCTCGCCACATCTGAAATTCAAGGCCCGGAACCAGTCTGTACATGCGTGTAAAATCCACTTGGGTATGAGGCCGAGACCAATACCGAAATTCCCACATAGCTTCGAAAACGGCAAACGGTGTTCTCCCCAATACAGTGCATAGAACATAACGTAGGCTTACAATCTCTCACGCAAGTGGAAAATCTCCATTGGTTTTCTCAGCGGTGCCTAAATGGACATGCGACGTGCTAAGTTAAATGTTAAGTGCATACTTTTTCTGCTTCAGTAAGCAGCGAGCCGACGCCGCTAATAATGGTTTAACCTTAACCGTGAAATTGAGCAGGTATTTTTGTGTGCATCTTTCAGCTTTAAGAAATTAAAATAAGAAGCAGCTAAGGGATTTCTCCGGGCCGTGACAATTTACTTTGGTAACGGAATAAAAGAAAGGGAAAAAAAAAACCTTCCCAAATTGAGCCAAAAAAAGATGAAAAAGAAAGAAATAGGCAAAACAGGAAATTTGAGTTCTGAAGCAAGCGAGCTTTAGTCAGCTGCCAGAGGGGTTGACTTAAATTCTCCCCTATTTTTGTGTCCAGTAACTTGGGTCTGGCAGGCCTCAGGCCAGCACGGGGCTAGGACAGAGAAAATGGATTGGTCCTCAGTATGATTGGACAAATGAGCAGCCAGAGCCTAGCACCTCTTGGTTTTTTTTCTCTCTCTCCTGGGCTTGCCCTGCCTCAATCTCACGCCCCATTGACTGCTTTATTGGTGCAAAGTGCCCCTCGCAGGCAAAATGGAAAGTGATCCATGGGTTGCTTGGGCCTGATGGGCAGCAGTCTGCAGTACGGGCGGCAGCGAAGTAAAAACGTGTTAACTTGCTCTCGCTCTTGATACAATTGTGATTGGAGATCTCAGATCGTTGTGTCACTTGATACACAGGTTCCATGTACATGTAAACCTGGGGCCAATTTAATGAAACTGTTAAGCACAACAATTTGCTTAGCACAAAAATGTCTCGCCCAATAAAACAAACCACCAATTGAAAATTCCATTTGATATTCGTGGTCGGCGAACAACAGCCAAAGAACAATCGCAAGTGATACACAACACATGGACATTTGTTTGTTAACCCTGTTTTTATTAAGACAGAAATGTCATGCTTAGCAAAATTTTGTGCTTAACAGTTTTATGAAATTGGCCCCAGCTGGAGAAGGATACAGTTGGATGTGGGTCAGAAAAGGCAGCTTTTCTACACAATGCTCTGCAACATCATCATGTACATGTACATGTATATTGCTGCAAATCTCAGAAACATTATATATGGGGGATCACTCAAAGATGATGCGGCAAGTTAAGTACATGTAGTCTCTTTTTTTACGTAAGGAGCAATCGATTCCAAACGTATGTTCCAGAGCAGACAAAATCTACGAAGCTAGGTCTTGCTTGATACAAGGATCCCATGCTGTATTTGATGTTTCAAGTGTTGTACAGTATCAGTTGAAATCAGTTTTGCATACATGTAGCTCTAACTTACTTTGGCCCTTTTCCACACCTCGGCTCAGGCTCAGGCTCAGGCTCAGGCTCAGGCTCCGGCTCTGGCTCCGGCTCCGGCGCTGTCATCCATATGCTGAAAATATAGGTTGTGGCTTTTCATTTAAGCCGAATCTCTGTTTTTTGTGTGTTAAGAATAGAATATCTACTTCCAAACCGTATGCAAAAGCCTCTATTTTGATACCCCTTATTTTAGAATGGATTCACGAAATGGAGCCGGAGCCGGATCCTGAGCCGAAGCCGCGATTTGGAAAAAGCCCCTAAAGAGCCTTAATGTACATGTAGGTTTAAATGCATCCCTCCCCCTCAGAGAAAGATTGATCTATTTACAAATTACAGTAAACCTCATCGGCAGTTCCCAGAATTTTGTCCCATCACTTCAACTTTTCAGCTGCTAAGTGCTATTTTATTCAGGAGATGTACAAACAGACCTATAAAATGCAGCACGTCTTGCAATTGTTGGACACAATAATTCAACCAGTAGGGGTCTATATTATGTACAATGGGTGTGGCAGTGGTAATGAAAAGCTATGCCTTAAATGAACAGTTTGAAATGCAGTACTTACGAATTTGGTTTTCAGGCAGTAAGGCCTACATTAATGTACATGTACCATAAACGCACTCGTGAGTATGTATACAACTGAATTTCACGGTTTTGCTAAGCATGACATTTCTGTTTTAATAAAAATAGGATGAACAACCAAATGTCCATATGTATTGCTTGTGATTGTTCTTTGGCTGTTGTTCACTAGCAATGAACATCAAATGAAATTTTTGACATTTTGGTGAGCACTAAGCAAATTTTTTTGCTTAGCAAGTTAGCAGCGCCATGAAATTGGCCCCTGATCTGAGCCCAATTTTATGATTCTGCTTACCGTAGAATTTCAAGCTTACACATGTACATGTACAATATAATCCCCATTCTACGCTTACTGGGCTAGCACCGATTTTCTGTGTTACATGTACATGTATGTACTGTAAGCAGTACAGTAAATCCTAAGTTACGCAGACTACTACTACCTGTACATGTATACATTGTACACGTGTGCACGACTGAAAATTCTTTGCAATTCATTGAAATAAGATCTCCTAAATTGTACAGAATGTTCTGCTTCTGTAAGCGCCGATTCTACGCGTAGTACGTAAGCGCCGATTCTACGCTTAGTACATTATTATAAGCAGAGCCATGAAATTGGGCCCTGTTGAATTGCCTCGAGAGAGAGAGGAAAAAAAAACGGTACTCAAATGTTTTTCATCTCGAAGTGATTTAGTCGTGATGCGACTGTACTTTGCTTCACCATGGTTTCACTATCTCAGTTCAACCTGTAGGTTGTATTTGATATATATGGGGCTTATAGTTACATTCAGCAATTACTGTGAGGAGTGCACAAGCTTTACAGTTACACATTAGACTGCGCAGTGTAGGAGGCTCAACAGGAAATTGAGTAGATTTCGAGTCGGAAGTGGGGGTGGGGGATAGGGGGTGGGGGGAATTGGAGGAGAGTATGTGAAGTGCACATTGCGGGGGGGGGGGGGGGGGGGGGGGGACGTCATCAGTTCTCGTTAGACCGTCGCGCACTCCCGACAGAGAGAAGTGCAGTCGCACTCGGCCAAACTCCCGCCATCAGGAGCGAGTACGGCGGACGTCAGGCTTCCGTATCAGATGAGTCGTTGCCACGGCAACCGACCCCATCTGAGCGGCGCAGACGGTCATCAGTTTATAAGTGTGTGTGGATTGCGCAGTGTGCGTACAGTCTGACGTGGAGGGCTCGTTCATTTGGCTTTGAAGTGCAAAATTAGTCTGGCGGTCCGAATTGGCAGGCATTGTTTGTTGTTTCTGTGTGTTATTGTACATTCAGTATCATCGTATACTGCTACACCTGTTAACACTTCACACATGATGTGCGTATGCAGCAGCTTACATATTGTACAGGTACATGCACAGCCTATGGTAGGCCTGTGTTGCTGATTAATGGGAGACTTTTGAGAACCGGTCTTCAAGTCAACAGCGCACGCGCACGCAATTGTGAGCATGCGCGTTGTTTTGCGCCTGCGCTGTTGTGCGTGCGCTGTTGACTTGAAGACCGGTTCTCAAAAGTCTTTCCATTGGGCAAAATAGAGACAAATCCCAAACCAAATCTGTATGTGTGTGCTTGTACAATGTAGTGGAAACTTCACTTTACTGTACAGTGTATGTATACATGTGTGTATTAGTAGTTTTCTGTATCTAGGTTCATTGACCCCTTTTCATATAAAAGTTGGTTGACCCTCAGTTTGTCCCTGTTGCATCATAGAGATATGTCTATGGTTACATGTACATTATGTGAACACAATGCACATTTTCTAACCCATTTGCTTTGGTAAATTGTTTGTCTTTAAAGATATTACATGTAATATCTTGATGCCTCTGGCCCAGTCCTGGGGGCAATTTCATAAAACTGTTAAGCATTAAAATTTGCTTAGCACAAAAATGTCTCGCCCAATAAAAACAAACCACCATTGAAATTTCCATTTGATATTCATGGTCAGCGAACAACAGCCAAAGAACAATCACAAGTGATACACAACACATGGAAATTTGGTTGTTAACCCTGTTTTTATTAAGACAGAAATGTCATGCTTAGCAAATTTTTGTGCTTAACAGTTTTATGAAATTGGCCCCTGTTGGTCATTGCCTTAGTGCTCTTGGCCATTGCCTATAATACATACATGTACTGTACACCTGTACATGTAGAGTATGTACCCCTGTTCATTGTCTTGTGCCCCACTGCCCAGGGGTCAATTTCATAGAGCTGCTTAGCACAAAAATTCGCTAAGCATGACATTTCTGTCTTAATAATAAAAACAGGATTAAGAAACAAATGTCTATATGTTGTGTATCACTTGCAATTGGTATTTGGCTGTTGTTCGCTGACCACGAATATCAAAATCAAATTTTCAATGGTGGTTTGTGTTATTGGACAAGCCATTTTTGTGCTAAGAATTTTTTTTGTGCTAAGCAGCTCTATGAAATTGGCCCCTGGCTATTGCCATGGTGCCCATTATCACTTACTATGTAGTGTGCTTCTGTTGCTATCTTATCTTGGCGCACGTGGTTATTGCTCTTGTCATTGCCTGTTGCTCCAGGTCATTGACCCGGGTGTCCTTGGTCAGAGTCTTGGCTGCTCTGACTGGTCAATTGCTTTGCTGTCCCAAGTCACTGCCTTGATGACCCCTACTCATTCATAACCTTGATCCCCAGAGCTTGAAATTTAGGGGGACAAATAAAGCCAAATAGAGCCAAACAGAGTCAAACAGAGGGGCAATTCCACGGTTAGTTTCGTTACACTTTTAGCAGCTTAGCACAGTTCTGAGGGCTCTAGTATGAAGATGAAAGCCTATCAAATCTCCATTTTTGTACCATTGATACATCTTGTCTGGACCTATTACAAAAAATATTAGCAAACATTTACACTCATTTTTTCACTTGTTAATCATTCATAACATGATGAAGTAACTTGTACTAGTATTAATGAAATGCTGCCTTGCCAATGTCAACCTTATAATAAAAACAGAGTTCAAGCCAATACACACAGTGTATTATCTATCTAAATTTACCTACAGTAAATTTATCTAAGGGAGACACTTAAGTGTCTAAAAGTGAAGAGACATCAAGTTGGGACACACCTGCAAACTGTCTCCCTATTATACCAGCTACCTTTTAAAGACATATTTTTACTGTCCAGTATGTACATGTATTTTAATAGAAGACAGAGAATATGTGCTTCATATGAACATAATTATGTCAATTTCAAGTTCATTGGTTTGGAGGATGTGTAGAAATAGGTACACAAGTAAAGTTTGTGTACAACCCTATGGGAAAGTCTCCCTAATTACCCATTCCTATTCTTATTATTTATTAGTTTTTATTATTTCTGGTAATAAAACCGAGGATTCCTCAAAAGCGCCTTAGGCATGATGAAACCTATTATGGAAAGATGATGAGAAGAAGATGTCAGTTTTAGAGGTGGGAGGAAAACCCCAGAGTAATATTCTGGATAAAACCCACAGAATCAGGTAGGGACTGAAAACCCAATCCACTTGTGGACCGAGACGGACTTGAACCCGGTCAGCCAGAGGTGAAAGGTGAGGAAAGAACCGCCACACCAACCTGACTCCCCAGTAGGCTATAGGCTACTGTATATCCAGTAAACATGCTCATATCCGGTGAAATGCAATATTTATAGCACTGTGAATTACCGTCATCCATATTTGATCAGGTCTATTGTGTTTTTTCCCACGGTGATGCACAGGAGCTTTACACTTTTGTCCGTGGGAGCGAAAGAAGGGCTGTCCCTTTGTTATTCAAATGAGGTTCAGTCAATATTTCTAACTGTCCGTCTAGTTGCATCAATTGTACATGTATATTTATGAATGAGTGGTGACGTACCTGTACCTGTACCTGTGTACATGTGTCATCGTATGTACAGTGATATGTATGTTGGTCTTTGTATAAAGTGTGAGATTTGCATTTACCGGTATGTAAAACACTCATAAATATACTGTACATTTGTACAACTGTACATTTGTACACATGAATTATGAACACGTGTACACCATAATGTTGATTCCTCATTGAAGTGTACAATACCTTGATGACCAATTTACAATAATGTGTGAGAAGACACATTATGCATAAACTGTAAATAATTACAAAATTTGTACTCATACTGTAAATGTACATTTTGTATAGGCCTATGTAACTACAAATACAATGTATTCCAATATAATGTGTATGTAATGGTGGGTAGCCGTGTCAATCAGATAAAAGTAGAAAAATCCAAGTAGCACTTTATTGACTAACTGGAGTTTAAAATGTGCATTGGAAGCTTTCGTAGCAACAATCATGTTCTTCATCAGATGCATGTACATGTATTTCAAGGGCCTGTTTGATTAATTAATGCAAAGGATCCCTGATTTTGGGATCCACGTCCTATGCAGGGTACGCTAAAACGGGATCCGGATCTGCAGGATTCGCCTTAAACAAACAGGCCCCAAGAAAGATTTGAGGCTTTGCATGGTGACAATGTGCATGTGGATCAGTTTGCGGAAAGACCATGTTAGAATTGTTTGTACTTTCGCACAAGTTTCTTATTTTGTCACACTTCTCATAAGGTCTGAATGTTTGGACTAGACTGCTGCAGCTGGCTAGTTATCATTGAGGATTTGCAGTACTTTACACAATACACATTTGATTTTCAATGAAAAAATTGCCACACTTAAGTGTACATGTACATGTATGTCAGTCTGATGTGTTGTACTTTTAAATGACTCATGTTGAAAATGTGTCTGCCACTCCCTTCTTTGTACATTCATATGGGTGTGTCATGGGCGTGACAAATAGTTGCTGGAATTGTTCAAATCCAGTATTACATTACACTGACGAAGCTTATCAAAGTTCTGTGGCCCAGAGCTTTGTGAACACCTCAAGATTTTGCCGACCCGTTACAAACCTTGCGCTCAGTATTACACAGCCTGTCCTGGTGACTGTGCACAATAACCCTCCGCAGGAATCAATTTCCCAGTCGTCGTTTCAAGCTCACACCTAAAGCTTACAAAGTACCGTAATTACGCCCATCTTCGGCACAGGTGTCGTTCGATTGATACTAATAATGGTTCACGAGATGTTATCTCAGCATTCAAATCCAGGGAGAGGGTTGGAAATGGCTCGAGTAGTTTACAGAACTCTTAAAGGCATAATACGGGATTGGTAAAGGTGACAGAACAGCTGCAGACTGTTTATGATATGATTTGTCATGGAATAAAAACAAACCTGTGAAATTAATTTTCAGCTCATGTCATCATCAGAAACTGTTGAAAACAGTAAAAAAAAAAATTATACCGCTCACTGTGGTATTTTCAAATCTATTCACAGGAGATCAAAAAGTTCTGTTTTGGGTTGTTATTTTTTTTTTCCGAAACAAATTTCTGGATAAATACAGCATTTCAGCTGGAAATATTTTATATGGTACTGTATATACTAGCAAGACCAGTTACTCTCCTGAGGACGAACAGAGCACACTGTTCGGAATGTCGAGATAATACGGTTCTTCTCAGAACCACACACTCTCACAGAAGAGATTACATGGTGTCACCGCCAACCTACCTTCCTTTTAGTACTTCCACCATGCATAGCTTCAAGTCTTACTTAATACTGGCACCATATCTTGAAAGTTATACGTAAATGTGAGGGATGTGAGACTTCAGAGTAAAATCTGAATTCCGATTTTAACTCAGAATTTCAGCTTTTTTGTACACACCTGCTCTGTACAAAAGTATAGGAACCTTTAAATTTCAGCCTTTTCCATGGTGTTTTCAGATTTTGTTTGTGTGGCCACTCACATTCCTGAAATATCTGTGAACTTTTCTGCTTAGGTATGTTACCAATCCTGTACTGTACCTTTAAAAATAAAAAAATAAACCCCTGTCGGCAAGTACGTGTAACAAGTTTAAGGGAGACTCGTGTTTGAATGTGGAGAAAAGTTATTGAGTGAAATCCTACCGGTTGGTAATATTGGATGAAGAAGAAGAAAAAAGAAGAAGAAATCTTCGAGAAAAAAATAAATAAAGGAAAATGAGCAGACAGGTGAAATGTGGACTGCCCTCCAGCCGCGAAGCTTCGACGACGTCATTGCGATCCGAGACTTCAGACTGATGTAAGTTGTAATCAAGAGCCAGCGTGCTTGTGGTCGGGTTTCAAGCCGGATTCTGCTCTCCTGAAAAAAAAAAAAAAACGACGTTAGCCAACCCTAAAAAAAAATCCATCCCCTAGTTTTGCTAGAGGGCTTAGATTCCGAGTCACATGACACTTGTCCCTAAACGCAGCGGAGCAACATTTGTTGAAGGGGGTAGGGGGGAGGCAGGAGTAGGGGGAGGGAGAGGTATACCTTGCAGGAGCTCGGAGACGGGGCTAAAGAGAAGGATGCCTTCTCCCTAGAATGAGATTGGGAATGAAATAAAAGCACCCACCAGCCAAGCCGCAATAATCTCTTTCTTTACTGCAAACAAATCTAGCCTTTAATAAATTCCGAACCTTTAAATTCCTGTTAATCGGAGAGCAGCTGGATTCCCCCCGCCTTGTTTGTCCCACTTGGTTCTTCTTTCTTTTTAAAAAAAGCTGTTTACGGGCTTTTGTCGTTGGAAGCCAGGTGCTTAGGCTATTCTGGAGGAGAAGGGTAGTGCATTGGTTCGCCAGACTGCCTACAGTATTTCTTCCTCCATCGGTGAAAAATTGAGCACCAGACCTCGTCATGATATGACGTGGGCTGCTGATATTGCCTGGGCACCTACACATATCTAGACGTTAAAGTCAGAGTACACGACTACACGTTGAAAAGACCTGAAAATTTCAATGTACTTATTGGATGGCATTTGTTGCACCACGTACCGTCTTTGTGGTTTTCTGAAGAAATCTTCCAGAATGCTGTCCAAATCCTTGACTGAAAAAGCGTCGAACTACGCTCCCGGGGCCATAGTTTTGCAGAATTCCCTTCAGTTTCCTTACTTGCACCGTAGTCATAGTTTCTTGAACCCACCTATAGATACATGTAAATGTACAAATTACAAGTCAAACAAATAACCTTGATCGCTCCAAAAAATAAACAGTTTTGAACGCATCCCTGATGTGATTTTGAAGAAGGCCTTTGCTCACGACTCATTGCATCATGACGGACGTGCATCAGCATTTGGCAATAAATTTCTAGATCCGCTTTAATATTGACGTCATCTGATTCATGACGAGTGAAAAAAAAAAACCTCTTTAATTTCTCAAACCCCCTTTGGCAAAGAAAAAAAGGAGAAAAAAAATAATCCTATTTTGGAAATGAAGCTTTAAACCGCCGGGCACGCAAACTTAACCTGATGGCAAGAGACGTTAATAATCGTCAAATTACCGAGTCTGTGAAAATGAGAAGTCCTGTTTAGGGGCAATTGCTCCTGTGGCAAGTGTAATTGAGTGAGGTGTAATTGTTGTGGTGCTGTTCAGGAGGGTTTATTATGATTATATTTTTTATTATTATTATGCTTTTTTTTTCTCGTATTTGTCCCATAGCCTTGATCCAGGGCAATATCATATAATACAGGGTACGTGTACAATGTAGCTTGCACCCCTGGCAAGTTTTAGCGTGATTCGCTCGACTCGGAGCTAGTGAAGAAAAAAAAAATTCTTGTCTTCTTTTCGTCCACTCAATTGGCTTCCTGACCGCGAGGGATTTGGTTGGAGGCTGAGATGGTCTAGTCCGGCTCGCTGTGCCGGTAACCTGGTTTTTTTTATTGAATTAGCACATCCTTGTATGGGCGCTTGTCGCCGTCGCGTCAAGTCCTGCCTGAAATGTCACGGCCAGTAGAATGCTAAACACCTTGAGAAAGCCTGTAAAATTATTGAGACTTGAGCATGTACCTAGACCTGTACATGATTAGAATAGATGTAGTGGAGGAGACTGGCAATTTGATTTGTAGCATTCTGTGCTGTTGTACATGTACATTATCTAGTGAAAGAGGTGTGGTCTTTGGGGTGTGGTCTTTGGAGGTTTGGTCAGTGAGGATGTGTGGTCCTTAGGGGTGGTGTGGTCCATAAAGGTGTGTGTTCCTTGGAGTTGTGGTCAGTGAGGGTGTGGTCCTTGGGAGGTGTGGCCCTTGGAGGTGTGGCACTTGGAGGTGTGGTCAGTGAGGGTGTGGTCCTTGGAGGTTTGGGACTTGGAGGTGTGGTCAGTGACAGAGGTCCTTGGAGGGGTGACCCTTGGGGTGTGGTCCTCAGGGGTGTGGTCAGAGGGGATGTGGTTCTCTGGGTGTGGTCTTGGGACATAGTCATCAGCCAATTGTGTACTTCTATGGATGTGGCCCTGGGTGTGACCCCTGAGGTGTATGGTCCTTAGATGTGGCCTTAAAATGCAGACTTTGTTTTTTTACTTGGGTCCATGGGTGTGGTTATCACCATGCTCTCTTCTGTGACCATCACTTTGTTTTAAATACTGTACTAAAAACAGTCCTGAAAAATGAAGTCCAAAGTCAAATTAGCACACCTGTCAAAGGAGTTTATGATGGGCCGAAGATGCATCTTAAGTTGACAACATTTCAGTGAAATTGACTGACTACCGGTATTTTCTTATAAATTTGGATTTGTAATGCAATTTGTGATGGAATATGGGCTGTCAAGCGATGGATTTGAAGCTTTCCTGACGAAGCCTCCTCCCTGATCCATCACACATGGGAGATTAGACGTTGCCGCACAGCCACCGAGTGGAGGGTACGTTTACCTGGAATACTGACATTCAATATACCCTCTCACACGTTCACAAGATCCTATGTGACGTAAATGCACCAATATCGCTGCGGATATTGGCCGCATATTAGATTATGGATCGCATTATATGTCTCTATCAATCCAAGACTGATCAATGTTGTATTGTGTGTGTGTTAGTGGCCATGAGAAATCCTTGACAATAATGTAGTTGCGTGCATTCATGAGGTGACATGTGTAGCGCACTCGAAAGGTATGATATACAGTAATGAAGACACTGATTGGACTGAGTATCCGGGTAATGTGATATAGTATGCAGCAGGTAAACAGTCATAGCCACCATGATAAACCAGAGGCCAATTTCATAAAACTGTTAAGGACAAAAATTTGCTTAGCACAAAAAAGTCTTGCCCAATAAAACAAACCACCATTGAAAATTCCATTTGATATTCATGGTCAGCGAACAACAGCCAAAGAACAATAACAAGTGATAGGCCTACACAACACGTGGGAATTTGGTTGTTAACCCTGTTTTTATTAAGACAGAAATGTCATGCTTAGCAAATTTTCGTGCTAAGCAGCTCTATGAAATTGGCCCCTGGAGCTGTTTAAGCACAACATTTGCTTTATAAACATGAAAAGTCTTCGATGGGCCCAATTTCATGCAATCTGTTATGACCTAATCTTGTGCTTACAGGCACAGTCTGCTACGCTTGAAGTCACAGAATCCATAAGCAAGACTTTTGGCTTAGCGAAGAATTTTTAGAGTAACCATGATTATTGGGCCCAGGGAACACTGGAAAGAAAACTCTTATGTGAAATGCGCTAACCATAAGCAAAAAAGTCTGCTGCACATTACATGTATCGTACTATTAAAGCAAAGAATTTTTGCTTACAGTAACGGATTCCATGAAATTGGGTCTTGATCGAACCATAGAGCTAGGAAGAGATTGCCAACCATGTGATATTTACTGCTTTTGACTTGTATTCGGCCATTGTTTGCTGAGCGTAACATTCACAAGAAGTTTTGGCTGGCATACTGATTTTATGTGGATCGGTTTGCGGAAACACCATGTAATAATCGTTCGTACTTTTGCGCTTCTATATCGTTCGCTCTTCTCGCAATTAGGTCTCAACGTTTCGACTAGTCTGCTCTAGTCCTCATCAGGAGACGATACTGATTTTATTTATCAAGGTTTTTGCTGCTTAAGCAAAGTTTGGTGCTTAAGCAGCTCTATGAAATTAGCCCCTGGTTTGGATAACCTTGTGAGAATGTTATCTTCACGAATGGTTAGACAGTCGTGCTGTGCATGTTTTAATGTGCACTTAGTATGCATGTGTATGCACAAGCAGGTACTAAATTGGGCTTGAAGAATAAGATACAGCTTGTACAGGTGTACATGTGTAGGTGCACCAAGGCCATGGCCTAAGGACCTGGCCCAATGTCATGGAATCAGTTACAGCCTATTTTTTGTGTTTAGTACGGCTACAAGTGAAATCTATTTCATGGAATCCGTAAGCAAGACTTTCGGTGCCTAATTGTTGGCTAACCTTGATTATTTTTTTCTTCTGCTAACACACCAGTTGTCATACATGTGCATTCTGCAGAAAGTTCCTGCTTAGTGTAGCAAGAAAGAAAACTCCCATGAAATACGCTAACCATAAGCAAAAAAATGTATTGCTAAATTGTAATAAGCAAAGAATTTTTGCTTAAATGGTAACGGATTCTATAAAATTGGGCCCTATTCTTTACCACTCTGATCACCTAAAAGACAACAGGAAATGATTTATCGAAACGCTACCTGAAATGATGTACACATATCTACACTGTACATAATATCAGTGTACATACATATATATGCTGGTACATGTGTGTACACTGTATACTACATGTATGCACAGTTTTTACTCACTATAGTAAGGTACAAACTATGTATAAACTTTGGAGTCCCGGACCCCATGCCGGAAGGGCATTACCGTACATGTATGTTTCATCTACACAGGGTCCATTCTTAGGAAAATTTCATTTATCACCTCACACCTACCAGCAACCCAGCAACTATGACTCACCGTACATACAATGCATCTATACAACTTCCTCAAGTACTTGTAGTTCTGGGGGCTTTTCCAAACCTCGGCTCCGGATCCAGCCCTGGCTCCGGCTCCGGCACCATTTCTCGAATCCAATCTAAAATAACCCGTATCAAAATACATAGAGGCTTTGGGCTGTGGTTCGGAAGTAGATTCTCTGGTTTGAAAAGGAAAAGATAGCTTCAGCTTGAATGAAAAGCCACAACCTACATGTATATTTCCAGCTTATGGATGACAGAGACGAAGCCGGAGCCGGAGCCTTAGCCGAGCTTTGAGAAAGGCCCCTTGCCGTTCGCGTTGTAATGTACACTATATGAACATACACTGTACACAAATTGTACATGTACATGTACCTGTACATGCACACAAAAGCTGCTAACTGTATCAAATTCAAAGTGAAGAGGTCTTTCAGCATTTTGTTTCTATCAATAGACTTCTCATACCTATTAATTACTGCCCTCAAGTCTAGCTCCAAGAGGTCTCTATTGGCTTTTTCCAAAAGAAGTATCCAATTTCATTAGGAACCAGCTTGTTTCCCATGGATGCCTTGGCATGTTAAGAGTTCAGCTATCGTGTGCTGTACATATGAAGGGCCACTGATTTTCCTTTTCAGAAAAGTGCAAATTCCATTTCCCAAATCCTTGGATTCCGTTTTAGGCTGAAAAAGTTTGGTTTCAGACTGAACAAATCTGTTCCGTGCAACAAAAAGTTGTTTAGTCCTAACAGTTTGTACAAAAAAATCATAAAATTTGTACATGTAAATCGCATACTGATTTATACTGACCCCTGTACTGACTGTGTGGGCATGCACTGGAAAACAAGTGTCGTAACTTTTGTAAGGTGAAGACTAACTTGTCAGACTGTTTTGTCACAAATACAGTCACTTATTGCAAGACCAAACCATGATTCAGTTAGCCCAGGAAATGTATAGCAATCAGATCACATAATGATGTATTTTTTAGATTTAATTGGTGAATTTACTTATATTCTGTTACGAAAATGGAATTCCATTTCAAGAAGCAGATTCCGTGAATTCCGTCCGTTTTCCCTTTTTGCGGAAAAGGAAGAACTCAGTCCATTTCCTATCATTTTTGCTCGTTGCTAAGGTACATGTATATGTAGGGCGCCCCCGTGATACATGTGTACTTTATGGAAGTTTATGTAGAGCTGGACGCATGTTTAGAAGAATACCGTACCGGTGGTCGCTGGTTCAAATCCCGCTCCAGTCAATTTGTCTTGGTTCACTTTTCAATAGCTTAAAATCAATCAGTCAGTTTCCCTTGTGGTTATTCGATGTCTGATTTTTAAAGGTGGCTGCAATGATATTTAATAAAATCCACCGAAATAATTTAATTAACTTTTAAAAAATATATTAAATTTAATTAAAGTTTTGTTTTTGGTTTCCCCCACATCTGGTAGTTTTCTTTCTCGAAATAAACCGCACCTAATTAGCATTTTGTGTCCACACCCCCACCCCTTAGTACGGGATTTTGATTGCCGTCAGTGATGTGGGAACCGGCTTAGCATTACTCTATGGCTTGTGAACTAGCTACCAAGTTCCCGAGATGACCGTGACGGTCCCCCCTCCCAGTTAATAAAATAATTTTGACACCAACACAAGGGAGGCTGAAACTACGACAGCCACACAACTGCGTTTTAAGGACTTTATTCCATCAACATATATGCATAAACACCCATTGCGACCACCCTTTAAATGTAAGTTTTATCGGAAACTATTTTTTTTCAGATATTTTTGAAGATAGTTTTGCAGTTTGGCATGTACCACACATTGGACTAATGAAGACCATCTACCAACTCCTACCTTTAAAACAAAGAAGATGTAGACGGATCAAATTTTTTCGTTTGGTTTTTTTTTTTTTTTTCTCCGATAACATTTCATTGTGGAGTAATTTAATTTATATTCAGCTGTTGCAGTATGTCTCCTGAGCCAACTATCTGAGTCAACATGCATGTTTGTAGAATGTCTCGCCGGTGTGGAAACATTTAATAAGAGAAAGAGAGGGAGAAAAAGAAAATGAAAACGAGGAAGAAGAAAAAAACTAGATATGCGCCGTAGCTTCTGGATGTCTGTACATACAAATACGCATTCTTGAGGGTATCCACAAGTATGTATAGAATCTGGGATTGATGTCATACGGAAATTTTACCTTAATGGTAGTATCATACTTTGGTAAGACACAAAAACGGAAATGTTCACAGATTTACGTATAACTTTATACAGGGTATGAAGATGGTGGTGGTAGAAATATACCGTTAACATTTTTCGGCCTGAAATGGTGTATTTATCCAGAAATTAGTCAAACAACTCCCGAAAATCTTTTTGATCTTTTTCAAGATCAAAAATAAGAGAGAAAAGAAATAATGTAGCTGTTTTTCACTGTTTTCTCAAAAAGTGGGCACCGTATGGGACTGAAATTTTCACAGATGACTGTTACTGTATCTTCCTTGATATTTGTGCTCATGAATCTGTATTTCTTTGATAAAAACCAAAGTATGATATTACCTTTATAAGTATAGTACATGATTGGTAGAAGTCACAGAGCAGCACTCACACTTAGTCTGATCCAACATTTGCATGAAATAATAAACTTCCTAAAATTTGAGCTCAATCGGACATCGGAGTCACCAGAAAACAGCGAAAACACCAATTCAATTTTTCTTATGAAACATAAAGAATGGTTTCGATGTTACCCCGAGATCAAAATGTTTTCTGTCTTTGTTTTACAAATTTCTGGATAGATATACCATTTCAGGCAGAAATATTTTAACGGTGTGTTTCTACCAGCACCATCTTCATACCCTGAAAGATCTACGTAAATCTGTGAACATTTGTTGTTTGGGTATACCAATCCTGTATTGCACCTTTAAAAAGTACAATGATGAGTTCGTTGAATGACCAAACAAATAGACCCTGAAGATAATAAAAGAATTGAATGACTACTAAATAAATAAATAACATTTTAGTTGATGAGAATTTTTACAGGAGTTTTTTACTGGTACTTACATAAAATAAATAACCAATTCAAGTACATGTACATTGTAATACAATGTAAACTGTTCAAGTAGTAAAATGCTTCAAACTGCTCGTCAGCCAAAATAACAACCTGAAATGTTTACAATACTTGAAGTTAGGAGGGCCTATTTAGATAAATAACCATTAAAAACCATTTATTTATTTAATTCAGCGATTAACTCAACGATTAACTCAACCAAAAGATTCATAATTGGTTTTCAAAACATATTTTATAATTTTTGAAGATGTTCTGACCAAGCAAACTTCATCATCAGATAAACTTTTAGATCAAATTATTAATTTAATTCATATTTTGCTGCAACTGTTGTCCAAATGACATTACTGGTTTTATATTTCATTCTCATTTTAATACAAAGTAATTAACTGCTGGGACCTGCTATGACCTGAAATTTATAAAATGCTTGGAGTAAGGAGGGCCTGACGCATTTCGATCATCAATAAAGATAAAGCCTTTGAGAATGATCCTGCTAGGATCAAAACGGGTCAGGCTCCAAGCATTTACATTTTGCTTGATTTTAGTGTACTTTGACTTTGTAAGGTTCACTTGTGGAGTCTTTAGAATGTTTTCCAGTGATTTTTAAAATTTGTATAAAAAAGCAGACCAATCAAATTCATTTCAATTCATCAAATAACCACAAGGGAAACTGACTGAATTTAAAGTCATTGAAAAGTGAACGAAGAAAAATTTACTGGAGCGGGATTAGAACCGTTGACCTCCTGAATACCCTACCGGCGCTCTACCAACTTGGCCATCTAGCCCTACGATGGTGGTGTTCCCAATACATGATTGGTAAAGGTCACAGGACTGCACTCAATCCTCATACTTTGTCTGATCAGACATGTACATGAAATAATAAACCTGTGAAAATTTGAGCTCAATCGGACATCTGAGTCACGAGAAAATAGCGAAAACCCGACTCGATTTTTCTTATAAAACATGAAGTATAGTTTACTTTATGTTTGTTCCAAAAATCGTTCGGACGAACGATCTTTGGAAAAGACACTAAATCTTGATTTTGCTTGAAAAACCCAGCATCTGATGAACCAAGATTTCCCATGGTGACTGTTTGCACTGTTTACGAACTGTTGAGTCCATTTTCTGTCTCAAACTCAATACATTTTTTTTGGAGGCCATGCAAATCATATATGCTCCCTTTAATTGTCTTTGTTCGTTTGAATCATTCACTTCAATTCAATTCCGATCAAAATTATTCCTAATTGATATGCAAAACTTGGAATCCATTGTTGATTGGTTTTGCAAAGTTCAGTGACTTTGGCTGAGACCCAGTTGTGGTGATGGTCGTGCAGACTGCAGATTGCAATTCAATATTGTCCTGTGTTGAACAACTCTAAAGCCTGCCTTAAGTACAACTTACCAGGGAAAGTTTAGAAAAAAATAGTACAGTGTATGTACTCTATTTTGTGTATACCTTACACAACTAATTGCTTAAATGTTATCTTAGCTCTTTGAAATGCTTTGTACACAGAGAATTAAGTGGGTTTTTGTGGCCCAACTTTGTCTAACTCGCTGTTACTTTTCTAAAAAGTAGACTCTGTTTGGTTAACACTCCACAACTAATTGCCGATGTTATCTTAGGTCTTTGAAACGCTTTGTGCACAATAGAATTAGCGGGTTTTTGTGGACCAACATTGTAAGACCAGCCACTTCCTGGGGAATATCCGGTGTCCTCGGGCGGCCTTTAGGTTCAATGGGCCATTCAACCATTCAAGCACCAACTTTTCACCCTCACAAAAGCAGGCTCCCGATTTGATCTCACGGGGGTCGTGTCCTCTTTAATACGACCGGGTTTCCAAGTTGCAGAGAGTGCTCCGCTGAGCGGGAGTGGTTGCTTTGTAAATTTTTATCGCTTGGAAACCAGCATCTGAGCTGGGAACCAGTCACAACCAGCAAAGCTTTGGGCAGATTCCTGACTGGTTACCAGAGATTGCTGAAACCATTTTTTATCTGAACTTTATAATCATACTTTGGTGCATGTAGCATACCGAAACAGAAATCTCCACAGATCTACCTAAAACTTACAGGGTATAACGGGATGAGATTTCTCAGATTAAAATCTGATTTCAGACTTTTTGGTTTTGGATTTCCTCACAGGCCGTGTACAAAAGTATAGGAGATTTTCAGATTCCAGACTTTTTATGCTCCCTGTCAGCTGTTTTCAGACATTTTTATCATTGGTCAATCTCATCCTGGTACGGTAGAAAGTTAGAAACGTACCGTTAACATTATTCTGCCTGAAATGCTGTATTTATCCAGAAAAGAGTATTTAAAACCAAGGACCAAAAAAAATGTTTTGATCAAAATGAACGGTGAAAAGATTTTTTTAAATACCGTGGACGTTTTTCACTGTTTCCTCAAAAAGTGGGCACCGTATGGGACTGTTTATGTAGATGACTGTTCATGTATTATATTTTTGCCCATAAACATGATAAATCTGCATTTCGGTGACAAAAACCAAAGTATATATTACCTTTAAAGTAGTTTGTGCAATGAGCGGCTCTGTAAGACTTTGAGCCCTTTGGTCTCCAGAGTTATCCAATCTTGGCTTGTGCAGGAAAACAGGGTCATCCAAATACTATTAAAGGTTTACTGTAATCAAATGTACATGTAGTATATGGGTGAAAGTGCTTAAAAATTATTGCTTAATGCGTAATTAATGACTATATTAAATTAAATGTTTATGTAAATACTTAATTTTGACCCAAAAGTTACAAAATCAGTACATGTATGCCCCGCCCCCCAAAAAAGTCCTACTTGGAACCGATGCACACAACAATAGAGTGTGACGTCACTGTAGAACTAGTATAGGCTCGCACCACAGTATACTGTGTGACATTCTGCATGTGACGTAAGGAGGGTTTTTCGTCGCGAAAAGTGGGGTGCTAATTTATGGATCTAAAATACCTTGTTTTTCTATATATACAATATTTTTTAGCACAAACAATGCTAGACAGGTTGAGTTTTATTTAATTTAACAATACAGAAGTTTTTAACTTCATATGTGTTTTGATTACAGTAAACCTTTTAATAACTGTACTTCATTACCTATGGCTAGTTAATTACAAACTGAATAAAAAACCTGGACATGTACACATACAATTGCATCTTGTTTCTCATTAAAAAAGTGCACAAGTTGAATGTTGCATGCAACTAGAAACTTACCAGACACTTTTTTTTTGTGGGGGGGATTACTTTCATGAACAGTTCTTGTTGTTGCTGATGTTTTGTTCAGTGTATCTCTTGGGTATAAAGAATGAAAGCTTTGCATTCTTTTCTATTCAAAAGGGCAATCCTGATAGTTCTTGCCACTGGCTGTTTTTTTTTTTTTTTTGCCCTGCTTTTTTTTAAGCCGGAAAATCCCTTGCCTGGCCATTTTCGAGACTGGAGACAAACCGAATATGCTGTGTATGTGTACTACTATGCAATGTATATTCTTGCCTAACATGCCTAAGGCAGAATCATATTAATGTCATACATGTACATGTAGATGCAGTATACCTACAGTATTGTACATCCATGTACTGTACATGTAGGCCTACATGTAGATATTAAAATGTACATATTGTACATTGATGCAGATATTGTATGCTTTGAGCCTTGGGCTCCATTTTCCTCCCTTCAAAACAACACACAACCAGATTTACTACATGTTCCGGTATACAGTGCATTGCTGCCTCACAGCAACTGTTTTATCATATATGGAATGGAAAAGAAATACAGTGGAATGACTATAACAAACACCGCTATACCGAACATTTGGCTATACCGAACATTTGGCTATACCGAACATCATCCTTGACTCCCAATTTAATTCACTTTAATGAACGGCCATTATAACGAACAATATCTGTGCATCCTGCCATGTTCATTGTAGCGACGTTCCACTTTATATCAATTTTGGAAATTAAAGGCTCTAAAAGTCATTTATATGATGAGAAAGATTTGAGGCTTTGCATGGTGACAATTGGTATGTGGATCGTTTTGCGTAAACACCATGTAATAATCGTTCGTACATTAATCTCCTGATGATGACTAGAGCAGGCTAGTGGAAACTTTGAGACCTTACATGTATGAGATGTGCGACGACAAAGAAGTTCGAAAGTACAAACGATTCTTTATACATCATGGTGTTTCCGCAAACCAATCCACATATCATTTATATTTATACAACAAAGAAGACAGACTGGAATGGGATTCGAACCTGTGACCTTTTGGAGTACTGTACTGGCACTGTATCATCCGAGGTGTAATAGTGTCTGGTCCCTGTGATGGCATTGTCCCAAATTTTCGATTGTCCTCGCTCGATTGCTAGTCAGAAGCCATGAAACCACAAACATACCAAGGATCAATTGAAATACATGCAATATAAAGCTGGCAGTGCTGCAAACCTGAGAAGCAGCATATCGGGATCACTGAAAGAGAATAATGATTTGGATAAAAAGACATAAATGATGGATAAGCACATTCCAGTGCAAATGAACTGGTAGGGCTCATACATGTTATTTTATACCCTGCAGGTACATGTGGTTGTGGAAACAAGTATTGCCATACCCGCTTTCATACACATGTAGGCTTGTATTGAAGGTATCATACATTCAGGGGTCGAAATATCCACTAGACCATGGACCGAGTCTAGCGATTTCAGTGTCAGTCTAGTGCAGTATGGGACCGTACAGGCCCTGGCTGTCTAGTGTGTTTTTTCTTTCACAATACAAAAAATGACACCCAAATATAACAGTTGATGTCTGATATAAAATTTCATGGCACAGTGGTTGATTTCACAAAGATTTGCGATTCATCTTTTTGATGAGTTGTTCATGTTTCCATAATAGCAGCTAGTATTGTGACATCACACTTTGCTTAGCAATTAAGATTGATATGCATGTTGCGATCTGTCTTAGCCTTTCGTGAAATCGAGCCCAGGTCTTGTAAAAATATTTCAGGTTTAGAAAGGTTCTTCAGTGACTGGACCTGTTGTCCGGTACCATTTTTTCATGACATTTGACATTGGTAGCATACCAAACAGAAATCTTCACAGATTTACCTAAACTTACAGGGTATAAAGATGGTGATGGTAGAAACATACCGTTACAATTTTTCAGCCTGAAATGCTGTATTTTTCCAGAAAAGAGTACAACCAAAGACCCAGAACAGTTTTGATCTCAGGGTAAGATCAAAACTCCTTTGAATAGATTTGAAACTTGAAAAATACCGTGAGCGTTTTCCACTGTTTTCTCAAAAAGTGGGCACCTTATGGGACTGGGAATTTCACAGATGACACATCACTGTATCTTTCTTGATATTTTTGCCCATGAATCTGTATTTCTTTGTTAAAAACCAAAGTATGATACTACCTTTAAATACAGAACACATTCCCTGTGGGCACAGGGAAAAGTCTCAAAAAACGCAATAGTAAACTGTTCCCCGGGCATGATGTACAGCAATGCCTACAGGTCCAATTTCAAACTGCTACACACAGGCAATAGCTCAGAGCTAGCTGAGCTCACCAATTTATTTCTTTTATGTCCTTCACATTTTGATGTGACTTGGCATCGTAAATTGAGTGCAAATTGTTCCAGCGCCATTTCACCTTCGCCTGCATTTTTCCAAGGTAGCTTGATTTGTATTCGTCTCGGGCCTTTTCCTAACCCTTGGCGCCTGCTCAGGCTCTGGCTTCATCTCTGTCATGTTGACAATATAGTTGTGGTTTTTCATTGAAGCTGAAGCTCTGTTTCATTTTTCAAACCAGGGTATCTACTTCCGAACTGCTGCCAAAAGCATCTATTTTGATAAACTTGTTGTTTTAGAATGGATTAACGAAATGGAGCCTAAACCTCAGCTCAGGCTTAGGCTCAGGCTTTGTCTCTGTCATCCATATGCTGAAAATATAAGTAGTGGTTTTCATTGAAGCTGAAGCTCTGTTTTCTTTTTCAAACCAGGGAATCTACTTCCGAACTGCAGCCAAAAGCATCTATTTTGATACACTCGTTATTTTATTTTAATGGATTCACAAAATGGAGCCCTAACCTCAGCTCAAGCTCAGGCTCAGGCTTTGTCTCTGTCATCCATGCTAAAAATATAGCTTGTGGATTTCATTGAAGCTGAAGCTCTGTTTTCATTTTCAAACCAGGGAATCTACTTCCGAACTGCAGCCAAAAGCATTTTGATAAACTTGTTATTTTGTAATGGATTCATGAAATGGAGCCGGAGCCTGAAAAGACTCACAGACTGTAATAATATCTCCCTCTTTTCATTTCCCAGATTTTTCTCTAAAAGGATAATTTACATTCAATATGACTTGAAAATGGAATTTTTCTTGGGGCAGAGGTGGGAATGGAACATGAACCCATCAGGGCTCATTTTCATGGAATCAGTTACGGCCTATTTTTGTGCTTACAGGCACTGCTACACGTACGTTTGAAATTTTTTCATGGAATCCGTTACGGCATTTTTTGGTGCTTACAGGCACTGCTACACGTACGTTTGAAATTTTTTCATGGAATCTGTTACGGCCTATTTTGGTGCTTACGAGCACTGCTACGCTTGAAATCTATTTCACGAAATCCGTAAGCAAGACTTTTGCCACTTAATCGGTTAACAAAGAATTTGTACATGGGTACATTTTATTTTTTGCTAAACACGCTGCCATACACTGTATGCATTCTACAGAAAGTCCATACTTAGCATACATGAAGCTAGTAAGAAAGACAACTCTCCTGTGAAATAAGCAAAACTGTAAGCAAAAACAGTCCGCTAAGCGAAGAATGTTTGCTTGCGGTAACGTATTTCATGAAATTGGGCGAAGTTGAAGGTTTTTTTCATTCAAAGCAGTAAAAATGGCGAGTGATTTTTTTTTTCAAATATATGAGATTGTGCACATCAACTGGCATATAATGTCCTTTGCACTTTGCAGAACAAATTCACCGGCGATCAATAATTTCACAAGGACAGATTAACTTAAACGATTTTACAATTTTTTTCTTTTGGTGTGTATGTGTGAAGGAAAAATAATCACAGCGACGGTGTTCCGCGCCCAAATTGCACTGAAGCTGTTCAAGAACACGCGCGCTGTTATTACCCCGGCCCTGGCCCGCGATATTTCTTTTCCATTATCGCCAATTTGTGCCATCAACGTACTCCGGAGCGTATTGCTTTCCTTAATATCCCAGGCCCGGTGCCAAAGTGAAGTCGTCTCCTCAGACCGTTTTACCCGGCCGTGGCAAAAAAAAAAAAATTGAAATCAATATTCTGGCCATCGATCAGGCTGCTGCGTGTCTCTTGACTTGCCGACAAATGGGTCAAGTTGTTCGGCTCATGTTCTGGCCTGCAATTCAATTTGGGACTTGCTTTATATTTTCTTTCTTTAACACCTCTGTCTTCTTTTACGTGTGGTTTGTGTTAAGCTAAAGTTACTACAGGTTTTTTCCCGTATACATTTCCTTGCTTTTTAAAAAGTTTGGAGTCGGAAAATGTGCGTGTAGGATGTCTAGATTGTGTCTCGCATGGGAAAACTGGATGACCAAACCTTCTGCAGTAATTTGGGATTTGATTAAGTATAAAACAGGCTAGGCGAAACAGCAAACAGACTGCCCAAAGTAGTATACTCTACATTTAGGTGTCCGAAACAGTACACTGGTGTTCAAGATGGTGGAGTGGACTGGCTGTTCATTGCAATCAAATTTGTATAAATTTACTTACCCATTAAAGGTAGTATCATACTTTGGTAAGAAACAAAAACAGAGATGTTCACAGATTTATGTATAACTTACAGGATATGAAGATGGTGGTAGTAGAAACATGCCGTTAAAATCTGTCCGCCTGAAATGGTGTTTTTATCCAGAAATGAGTAAAACAACGTCCGAAAATCTTTTTAATCTTTTAAAAGATCAAAAATAAAAGAGAAAAGACTTAAGAAATACTGTGGCTGTTTTTCACTGTTTTCTCAAAAAGTGGGCACCGTATGGGACTGGAATTTTTCACAGATGACTGTTACTGTATCTTACTTAATACTTTTGCCCATGAATCTGTATTTCTTTGATAAAAACCAAAGTATGATACTACCTCTAATGTAAGAAAAATACATCAGTCAAGTTTCTTTCCTTTGCATTTAAAAATAGCGTACAGGATTTGCAAAACAATTTTTGAGTTTGAGACAGAAAATGGACTCAACAGTTCGTAAACAGTGCAAACAGTCACCATGGGAAATCTTGGTTCATCAGATGCTGGTTTTTTTCAGGGAAATCAAGATTTAGTGTCTTTTAAAAAGATCGTTCGTCCGAACGATTTAGTTGCATTTCGAAACCGTGGTGTAACCGTGAAGAAATTAAGAAAATTAACCGTGAAGGATTCGGAGGGGGGCAAGATTATTTCAGCCGTATTTCTGCTATCCAGATGAACAAAGCGTAAAATGGTACATGAAACATCTGTAAGGAAGTTGAAGACCTTCACTTCTGTTTAAGTACCAAATTCAGCCAAAACGCACATCTTTGCAAATCCTAATATGCTCCCTTTTAATAACAGGCCTATTCCTTTTCTTAATTTCTTACAGTGTATTATGGAATTTATCAGCATGAAAGTTTTCATACAGTGGATTGGAACGCCACTATAACAAACACCACTACACCAAATATTTCACTGTACATGTATACCAAACATCATCTTTGGCTCCCAATTTTCATGTGCAATGATTAGGCCTGCTGAACATTGTTCACTATAACGAACGACCTGTGCATCCTGGCGTGTTCGTTATAGTGGCTTTTCACTGTACAGCGTACTGTGCGTACAAAGACTGCGAGTATTTGCATTTCAAGATCTTCTATAAACAATCTAGGTCAATGTATTTTTGAAGTTCAGATTTTGGCTGCCGTACGTGCGCCATTTTATGGCCAAATTGTGGAACTTATTAAAAAAAGGCGATCCAATTGGCAGCCATCTCTACCCTCTTCTTCCCCCTCGATCAAGTCCCCAGCTTCCCTTGACTTCAGGAAACGAAGGCACACGTCGAGGCACACACACCGTGCCGCACACCCACATAATACCCCCAAGGAAAAAGCCCTATGGAGTGCCAATAAGGCAAAGCTAAACAGTCAACTCCTTCCTCTCGTATTCCCCACTGGCCGTATAGAGGAGTTAGGATGTACTACAGTATGCAGGTGATTCAATACTTCAATACTTTGCTGAGATGTTGTGTTTGGAAAGTGCATGTGGAAATATAAAAAAAGAAAAAGAAATATGATTTGAGATATGGTATTGCATTTTAATATGGTAGGGTCTCGCCCCGCTAGGGGTTGTGAAGTTATGACGTTTTCGGGGGAGGGGGTTAGGAGGAATCGTTTGGGCCGGAAATGAAGGTGGATTTTTTTTTTAGAGCATTCGGTCTTTCATTTTGTGGCCTGGGGCCAATTTCATGGAGCTGTTGAGCACAAAAATTGCTTTATAGCACAAAATGCCTTGCTCAATAAAATGAACCACCATTTAAAATGTATTTTTAAAGTATGTCCGTCTGAAATGCTGCATTTATCCAGAAATTAGTAAAACAAAAATATCGAAAACAGTTTTGATCTCGAGATCAAAACCTCACAATTACAAAATTTACCTTACAATTTTGCGTAACATTTGCAAACGGTTTTCCCTTCTTTTCCACTATGTCCAAATTATGAGCAGACTGCAGCTGTTCTATCAACTTTACCAAAGTATGATAAATACCTTTAAAGGTAAACTTGTACAGGATTGGTAGCATACCCAAACAGAAATGGAAACATACCGTTAAAATGTATTAACCTGAAAATCGTGTATTTATCCAGAAATTTGTAAAACAAAGACGGAAAACAGTTTTGATCTTGGCGTAAGATCAAAACTAGTCTTTATGATTTACATGTATAAGAAAAATTGAGTCAGGTTTTCGCTATTTTCTCGTGACTCAGATATCCGATTGAGCTCAAATTTTCACAGGTTTATTATTTCATGTACATGCTGGATCGGACAAAGTGTGAGTGCTGTTCTGTCACCTTTACCAATCATGTATTATACATGTACCTTTAAACTTTTCTATCAAATCGGCCCAGCTCTGAACATGCCTGTTTATCTCTTCATTGGAGATGTCTTGCTCTAGCAGCTACTTTTTATGTTTCTATGGACTCTAATAAACATTGTAAATAAGAAATTAATTGTGCTAATATCTATTATTATTATTATTATCTATTCATTTCTGGTAATGACACCAAGGATTCCTCAAAAGCGCCCTAGGCACTGTAGCTCGAAAGCCTGATGAAACCTGTTATGGAAAGATGATGAGAAGAAGATACAGTTTTAGAGGTGGGAGGAAAACCCAAGAGTAATATTCTGGGTAAAACCCACAGAATCAGGCAGGGACTGAAAACCCAATCCACTTGTGAACCGAGCCGGACTTGAACCCGGTCCACAGAGGTGAAAGGCGAGGAAAGAACCGCTACGCCAACCTGACTCCCTATTGTAAATTTTTGGCCCATTTTGTATGTAACACAAATGTTCCGTGTACATCATATCCCTGCATACAGTATGTACAATTTGTACTTACATGTAGTATGTGGGATAGCCCCTACTGGGATAGCTCTATGCACACAATATTCAGAGACATTCCCTCCCATTCCAATTCATGCTAGGATTTCCTCATACATGTGTAGGTCTCATGAAATAGAAGAGTAAACACATTCTTTGCTTTGTGGCAGTAACTTAATATCGGTTGACCTGATTTGGCCCCAGCCATAGGCCGACAGTATCTAGAGTCAAAACCATGGTTATTTATCTTTTTCCATGTACTATGTGTTAGTGGGGGCGTGCATTTACGTACATTGATTCGGTGAGTTTTAAAGAGGATTGTATACTGGATTTTTTCTTTGTTGTTGCCGCCTTCGATTTCCTTTTTCTGTGAAGTGCAGTACACCTGTAGGCTGTTTGTGCCCAAGCACAGAGCAGTGTTTATGATTGGGGCATCAAAGTAATGATCAGGTGCAGCAAGGCAATGACTAGGGGCACCAAGGCAATGACCAGGGACACCAAGGCAATGACTAGGGGCACCAAGGCAATGACCAGGGACACCAAGGCAATGACTAAGGGCACCAAGGCAATGACCAGGGGCACGAAGGCAATGACCAGGGGCACCAAGACAATGACTAGGGGCACCAAGGCAATGACTAGGGGCACGAAGGCAATGACCAGGGACACCAAGGCAATGACCAGGGGCACCAAGGCAATGACCAGGGACATCAAGGCAATGACCAGGGACACCAAGGCAATGACCAGGAGCACCAAGGCAATGACCAGGGGCACCAAGGCAATGACCAAGGACACCAAGGCAATGACCAGGGACACCAAGGCAATGACCAGGGACACCAAGGCAATGACCAGGAGAACCAAGGCAATGCCCAGAGGCACCAAGGTAATGACCAGGGGCACCAAGGCAATGACCAGGGACACCAAGGCAATGGCCAGGGACATCAAGGCAATGGCCAGGGGCACCAAGGCAATGATCAGGAGAACCAAGGCAATGACCAGGGGCACCAAGGCAATGACCAGGGGCACCAAGGCAATGACTAGGGTCCTTTTAAAGGGCACCAAGGCAATGGCCAGGGGCACCATGGCAATGACCAGGGGCACCAAGGCAATGACCAGGGGCACCAAGGCAATGACCAGGGGCACCAAGACAATGACCAGGGACACCAAGGCAATGACCAAAGGCACCAAGGTATTCATGGAAAGGGAATCGAACCAGCGACCTCCGGAATAGCTGCTCTAATACCAACTGAGTCATACAGCCCTATGTTGGTGGCTTGGTGGTGTCCCCAACTTTGTTCGTTTGGCAGTCAGAAGCCATGAAACCACGCACATACCCACTATATCCCAAGGATCATTTTATTGATACTCACAGCAATGATGCAACATTAAAACAGTACATGGGAGATGATCACTCAAAGAGTCTGGAGCTTTAATGTAATCATCAAATAACCACAAGGAAAACTGAACTGAATTTGTGGTGCTCAATACATTTTGTTATCTTTTTGGGTGAGCAGTTTTAATGATTTCCTGTACTTCTCAGTACTGTACAGTCATGTACCTGTACAAAGACAGGCTGTCGGATCCTACATGTAAATCACATGGAGTATGTGCATGACTGCTTAGTACTGCATACTGCATACATGTTGCAGAAGCGTAGCGTAAGGTTACATCTACAGTGTAGGCTACATGTATGCACCCTTGGACTCTAGCGTGTCCTGCAATTTGCAAGATATGCAGTCCTCTGGTCACGCGAGACCATATTTGTCAGGGATTAATCTTCCAAGACGTAATGCTAGACGGTAAGAAAGTTACACACAGCTAGCCCCGACCATGGATTGTGTTGCATTTTAGGAACTGAGAGAGCTAGAGAGGTTTTGAAACCAAGCTGCCCAAGAATCTCTGGGCGCAAATAGATGGATGTGTCGTGTCAACCAGCACCTTTGCAAATGATTGGTTTTGAGGCTCAAATTCTGGCTAGAGTTACGGACGTCCTGGGAGTTGGGCCATCTCTTTGCAGCGCTTTTAGTTTTATACCTCTGGGCCTCATTCACCTAGCGAGTGATGGACTGTGACAAGTCTACCTCTCGGGCGGCGGGCGGGGTGTGTGTGTGTGTTGGCCGCAAGGAAGGCGTGCTTGGGATTCGACCCCTGGGTCGTTGAACTCGTTTGAACCCTTCACTTGAAACAAAAGTTCTATTAAACAGATTTATGTTGACCGGGTACATGCATGCCCCATAGGCATTGAGCACATTCCGATGGAAAGGGAATCTGACTGCTTGCCCATCTGCCTTGGGGGCGGGGCTTGATTTACCAATGGGCGGGTGCTGACTGCACAGGACTTTCTGCAGAATGCATATGACATTGACAGCGCGTTAGCAGAAAGTAATCACGGTTAGCCTAGAAATTCTTTGCTAACCGAATGGGCTTGCTTACGGATTCCATGAATGGATCGATTTCACGTGTAGCAGTACCCGTAAGCACAAACTAGTGAGACTTTAAAGGTTTACTGTAATAATCAAATTTGGGAAAGGGGTGAAAGTGTTCTAAAACTATTGCTTAATATATAATTCACGACCATATTTGTATATTTCTATGTACCCGGTAAGTGCTTAATTTTGACCAAAAAGTTACAAATTCAGTACATGTACATGTAGAGTATGCCCCGCCCCCTAAAATAGTTTGGAACCGATCCACGCAACAATAGCGTGTGACGTCACCTACAGAACTAGTATACATGTAGGCTTGCACCATGTACAGCATACTACGTGACGTTCTGCATGTGACGTAAGCAAGGTTTTTCATCGCGAAAAGTGGGGTGCTAAATTATGGGTTTAAAATACCTCCTTTTTGAATATACACTGTACAATATCTTTTAGCACAAACAATGATAGACAGGTTGAGTTTTATAGCAATACAGACTAAGTTTTTAACTTTATATGAGTTTTGGTTACAGTAAACCTTTAACGGATTCCTGTTGCATGCATGTACATGTACTTGTTGTATGTGGCTGGCTATCTTTATGTCACATGCGGTAGGCAAAATCTGTACCTTGGTTTGTGCACATGAATGCAGGTGAACATGTACACTGTAGGCCTACATTGCATCAGGTTTGCTAGATCGGCTCCGTGATTGATCCAGCTGCTCGATTGATCCAGCTGACGAGGAAATGCATTGGACAAACAGAGGAAGATGAATTGGTCCCCGGAACGGAACAAACACGCCCTATCATAATCAACTGTAAGACATCCAGTGCACTGTCAGGGTGCACCCAAGTAAATAGTCCCAAAATCTGTCCGACGAGCTCATTAATAAAAGTTAAGTACTCAATATACTGTGTTAAAGTGAGAGAGTTCTGAGAGCCATGAAATTGAGGGATTGAAGAAATATGGCACTGGACCTCCTGCCTGGACTCTGGGCTTCCATTTGTGACCATTTGTGATGCAATTGGGTGAGAAAGTTTTTTTGTATTCCTTGTTTTAGGGGTGGTCGGCCGAGGATGAGTATACCTGTTTCTCAAAAATTCAATGGTCAACCCATCATAAAATTGGTGTGTTGTCCAAAATAATGTTGTTTTTATTGTAAATGAAAAATGTTGAAGTTTTTTCTATTGTTTCAAAATGTCAATTTTATTTGTTTGGATGGGTGTTTTGTCCAAAATAATGTTGTTATTATTGTAAATGAAAATTTTTAAAGTTTTTTCTATTGTTTCAAAATGTTGAAGTTTTTTCTATTGTTTGAAAATTATGTTGATTTTTTAATTTTTGGGGGTTGGGTGTGTTGTCCAAAATAATGTTATAAATGAAAAATGTTGAAGTTTTTTCTATTGTTTCAAAATGTGAAATTGTTAATTTTTTTGATGGGTGCGTGTGTGTGTGATGGATGGGTGTTTGCTATCATGTTTGTAACTGCACGTAAGGCTGCAGCGAGCCATGACAGCTTC